>NIVC01004547.1:0-42378 GCA_002269645.1 Macrostomum lignano
TGGGTCTGATTCAAAGTCTAACCAACTGCGGATGATGGGTTACGCTAAAGACGCTGGGGTCAAATGGCTGCGGTTGGAAATCCTGGCTTTTAACTCGCAAGGCGATGGCTGCCGGTTCTCGAACATTTCATCTGTATGGCCCTCTTAGTCTCGACTTTTTTGTCACCAACGATCGTATGCTGCTGCCCTACACTGATATGGTGGTTACGCTCACTCTGCAAAATTCGGGATTCGTTGTGGAGAATTCACGCCGAAGGGGTTGATGCAAAGTTGGTTCTTCAAAGTGCAAAATTACACGTTCGTCGGGTAAAGGCTAACCCCCAACTGGCCTTGGAGATTGAAGAACAGCTGTCAACTCAGAATGCAGTCTACCCATCGAGCGCCTCGTTGTACACAACACCTCTGTCGCTGTAGGAGTTCGCGACGTGTCAATCAATAATATTTTCCCGGAGCAGAAGCCTAAACTTGTCATTATGGGAATGGTCAATAGTGCCGCATATAACCGGGTGGCCACCCATAATCCGTTCAATTTCGAGCCATTTGGGGCGGACAGTGTGGCCCTGTACAAGGACGGTGTCAGTCTGTGCGGTCAACCATTCACTCCAAGGTTCGCTGCCCAAAACTATGCTCGCGAATACGCCATGCTGTTTAAGAGCCTAGGAAAATGAATCGCGATTTGGACATTGACCTGTCATATTCGGATTATCGCGCCGGTTACTGCTTATTTGCGTGGAATCTAATGCCCGACATGGAACTGGGTGGACATAGCATGCCTCGCGAGAGAGGGAACCTGACCCTACAATAAAGTTTTCTGCAGCCTACCTGCGGGATTAACGTTTTGGTGTTTGGTTACTTTGACAACGCGCGTGAAAATTACTAGAGGCCGCCAGCCCATTCTGGACTACGTATGAACACGTTGGAAATTTTGGAACGTTTAAAACTACCTGTGGAAGTGCGCGTTTGCCCTCTTGACAGAATTCCTGCACCTGTTTACCCTGCTGCATACGTAATTAATTTTGACACGGGTAATCTGCCAGGCACCCACTGGGGACTGATTTGCCTACACGATGATAAGAGTGTGACATTTTTTGACCCCCTGTGTATTGAACCCGTGCCGGAATTGCTCTCGGCTTGGTTCTCGAAGCATGTACATTCACCTGCTGCTATGAATCGCCACCCTGTTCAACACCCTCTAAGTGTAGCGTGTGGGCTGCACGTGATTTTTGTGGCCGAAAAGCACTTTTTAGAGGGATTGTCGATTGAAAAGATTTTAAGGGAATGTTACTCTACAATCTGCTTAAATGATTTGATGGTTCGAAAACATGTTCTACAAATAAAATAGTTTTTAATATTTGGAGTGTCAACTCGCCCTGAAAATGTACCAAACAATTGATCCTGACGCTCTAAAGTTTGCTCCAAATACTTCGGCGATTTTTGCTGGTGTTAACCAGAGCGGAAAAACAACTCTTGTTAAAGAATTGCTGCGAAACGAGTTTTTTCAGGACCCTAAGCCTGTTCGCGTTGATTGGTTTGGGCACTATCCAGACCCGGAACTGTTTGAATTACCGTACCCTGTCAATTTTCCTCGTCTACATTTAACCCTGAAACCTATGTTCCCGCTCCGAATATTCTACTCGTTGTCGATGATCAAATGCAAGCCATGGAAAAAAAACGCTGCTTTTACCGCATTTTTCACTCGCAAAGTCAGCCATGTGGGATTCCGGCTTTGGTACCTTGTGCAAAACCTGTTTGCCAAGGGCAAGGAGCACCGCACTCAATCCCTTAACGCAAACTACCTTGTATTGTTCCGCAATGTACGGACGTTAGTACAGTCGCCCATATTGCAAAGCAGCTTGTCCCCGCTAACCCAAAAAGTTTTGTTCAAATGTACGAAGACGCCACTAGGGAGCCCTACTCCTACCTGATTGTTAATTGCTTGCAGAACGCATCTGTTCGCTACTATGCTAATGTGTTGGGGCGCTACCCCGTAGTTTATGCTAAATAAAACACTGTTGGAGAGCTTTGCTCTGTTTGCCGGATGGCCTGAACCTGAAACAACTGAATTACGTGTTTTTTCTTTTCAATTCCTCTGCAGCCTGGGGGCTCTCTATCACTCACCGCCGGTCTGTCCCTCTACCACCCCGGCCTGGGGGAGCTCGCTGTCCCTCCGTGTGATTCACTGCCTCTCTGTCCCGCGCCTCCTGCCTGAGCTGCTCTCTCCGCGGGGTGTGTGACTCACACTCCCTCTTTGTCCACGCCGCGTGCTGCGACATGCAGGGCGGCTTCCTCTATCCCTTACTGCCTCCACGCACTCTCTGTCCCAGCACCCCGTGTCTCTCTGTACCCCTCACCCACCTCATACTGCTACAGGGGGCCGTCTGTTATCTGTCCCCTGCTACAGAGGGATGGCGGCTCTCCACGCACTCTCTGTCCCTCTCCTGATACAGGGGGCCGCCTGTTATCTGTCCCCAGCTACAGGGGATGGCCTCTCCGCGCACTACCCCTCCTGCTACAGGGGCTGCTCTCTGTCCCCAGCTACAGGGCTGCATGCTCACTGTACAGGGCTGCGTCAGCATCGGGGGTTTCCTTCCTACACTAACCGCGTGCACACAACATTGGTGGGAGGGGCGGGAATCCCCCCGCCGGATGTACACCCCGAGGGAGGCCCATGCGCTGAAGGTACACTCGCTGGACGCCCAGCCGGCCGGATGTACACTCGCGGGAGGCCCACCCCGCTGGAGGTACACTCGCTGGACGCCACCCCGCTGGAGGTACACCCCGGGGGAGGCGGTACACCCGAGGGAGCACCTTGCCGCGGTGCTAGAGGCCGACATCAGCCCGACGGACCTTCGCAAAATCAACGGATCTGCCAGTCCGTAGTAGTGGCGTCGTCTTCTAGAACTAATGGAATCGGAGTCGTGTGCTCCTATCGGTTAATCTAGGATAACCAAAATCAATAACTCGATAATCCTCTAAGGGTATCGGAATCGGTCCGCAGATCCTATCCAATCTCTTAGGAAAAGGGAGGCCTCAAACTCAATAGACTCAGTAAAAATCAACTGAACAGTAACGGCCGGCAATAAAATTGCTCTCAATAATCAAAATAACGAAGACTCAATCAAAGCTTACCAATTGGTATTTAATCTCTTCCTCAGAGATATAGCCTCGTTTGGCTGCTCTTGCAAAGCCCAAGATCTTTGGAGGCTGTTCCGAGTCTGAGATTTCAGCTCGAATTTTGCTTTTGTATTTATACACAATTTGTCTGCCTTGATTCGACCTTGAGCTCAGAACCGATTTTTTGATGAGTTCACGAAGGGAATATTATTATTTGACGGTGGGGTTTTTGAATAGAAAAGGGTGAGACTTTGGTCACATTCAGGTTAACATTTACCGTATTTGGAAGTTCTAAAAATAGATGTCGAGAACCGGTTTTTCGGACAATAGCATAGTCACTCGCTGTTTGCATGATATTACTGGTGTTACTAAAAATAGAGTATGACGCATAGCTATTTTTAAATTTGTGTTCATAATTTTATCTTACTACTTCTAGTAGGCTACCATGTTTGGAGATCTCTACAAGGGTGGTCCGCCGGTCCGTCTTGCAGCGTGATCTTCCGTGGGGAAGAAAGTGGCTCGTCTTGTCGCCCGAAAGAACTGGATGAGCCGTGGGATGCTGTCGGGTTGGCAGACCTCGTCAGTGGACGGGTTCGGCCCGAGGTAGCGTAGCCGGTCTCTGGTAAAGAAAGGGCAGTGACAAACAAAGTGCTGAGCAAGCAGTGCCTGGCGAGGTAGCCATGGCCAGTAAAGGTCATGACAAGGGCTCGAATATCCTTCTGATTTTGGTTCAGAAGGACGTTTCTGAGCCTACGAGAGAGACACGGAACCACGGCACGAGATTGATGACTGTCGAAGGCATAGGGACCAAGGGGGCAGGGCCAAAGAAAGAGCCAGAGCCGCCCCTCTTGGCGAGGGTCCCCGGAAAGCCTGCGTGCCCTGGGATCCACTTCAGCCTGACAGTATTGCTACTGGCAGGAGGTTGAGCTGCCGGACGCAGTCGGCGACGGCCGGGAGTTCGTGTGGTGTGGCAAAGGGCCTGTAAGGCCGCTTGGCTTTCAGAGTGGATGACAAGTCTCTCCTCTCGTACCCTTGGCGTTCAGCTCTGCAGCGCAGGAGCTGATGGCAAGGACTTCGTTCTCGAAGACTGTGGAGAGTCTACCAGTGTGCTGGGCATGCGTAAAAATGACGCGGCCGTTGATGATGATGCAGACCCCAAAGCCGGCGTGGCCGTCTTTGATGGATCCATCCGTGTAGCAATGGACCTCCTGGAAGTTCCAGTGGTCAGTGGCAGCATCCTTGAGGGGATGGTGACCTTGTAGCGCTGAAAGAGGTTGAGAGTGCGGCGTTCGCCGTCAGATAAGACGTGGAGCCCGCTCGCTGTCTCTCAAGTCTTTGAGGCAGAGGTCGGCGAGAGGCAGGAGCTTGCGCTTAGCCATGGCCCTTTGGGGCTGGATTCGAATGCCAGCGTCAATTAGACGGCGGGTAGTCTTAGCCGCTTCCCTGCGGACGAAGATGTCCAGCGGGGGAATGTTGAGGAAAGCGTTGTGGCCATCTTAGGGAGCAGACGGGGGGCGCTCATGATCATGCGGCATGCGCGCCCATGCGTTCTCCTGAGAGCCTCTAGACAGGTCTTTATCTGCAGGGCGCTAGCCCAGATCAGGCCGCCATACTAGATAGCGGGCCTAACCATTGCAGTGTAGATTCACCAGAGGCGCTTGGGGGTGAGCCCCCAGGTGGTGCCGACAGCCCTGCGCAGTTGCGCGAGGACTACGAGGGCCTTTTTGGCTTTTGTTTGAACGTGGGGTGACCAGTTCAGCCTGTGCTCCAGGGTAATACCTAGACATTTAGTCTGCTTGCTTTAATGTGAGCATCTTACGTAAATTACCTTTAATTGTCATTAATTATTAATTAATGTTTTCGTTCTATTTTTGGATTTGTTTTCATGGTGCTTTTTGTTAGTTAGAGTTTATTATTGCGAAACAACTAGACGCGTTCCAAAACCAGTTAAATCAGCCGAGGGCCGACAACCTGGTAGGAGCTTTCGGGTTTCCATTTTTCGGGTTCGGGGTAGAATCCGAACCCAAAGCTCTAACCCCGAACCCGGACCCAAAACCCGACCCAACCCGACCCCGAAATTCTACCCGAAAAAAACATCAATACTCAATCAGAATCAAAATAGTTGCACTATTTTTCGTATTCTCAACATTATTATTCGTATTAGTTGAGTCATGCTGACTGTCAAAAATTCAACTAAATTTTAGAAAATCACATTAATATAGTCCATTTTTCATTTTAACCAGAGACATGCTCAGAATTTGGAATCAGCAGATTCGTAAATAGAGGCACTGCGAACTATTAAGATTCTGTCAATAAATTATTTAATAATATGATTGCATAATAATAATATTAGTCAAGACATTCCTCAGCTCAGTATAATGCAAGCAATGCAAATGCACCAATATGGTCTTCTTTTGCTTGGAGAAGGCTATAATATTATATAAATTCATTTTTTTTCTAAACGAATTCTTGACGAAGCCTTAATTTATCATTTGTGTAAATTGTTGCGCATTATAAGGTAAGGTAGCATACTGGAATGATATTTAAGACGATTTAAAAAATTAAATATATGCGAAAAAACCTAGAAACACTCAGTTTACGCTTAATTTCGTTTCAACTCGTAAAAAATATAAAAAACCCGAAAACCCCGAACCCGGTACCAAAACCCGAACAACCGAAACCCGAACCCGAATACACTACCCCGAACCCGACCTGAACGCCTACCCCGAACACCGAACCCGGTGTCAAAACCCGACTCTACCCGGCCTGAGAGCGCGCCGTGGGTTCAGTGCAATTTGGATATCGAGCGGTCAGCCAGACAGACATCCCGGTTCTTCTCCTTTTCGTCTGGTTGATCGTTTTCGTCTCCCGGCCGTTTTGCCATCTGCCGTGCTTTGAGGCGCTTTTATCGAGTCGAGCCCCGGCCCATATCTTGTTCCGCTGCCCGACCGCAGTAGCCTTGCCGGCGTAACAATCGCGACAACCATGTTCAGAGTTTGTCGTCGGCAAGCGCGATATAGGTAGGAACTGTCGGTTTGACATAGTACGCGACCTCGATCCCGAGGGCCCCAGTGTTTCAATGAAAGGCATATCTGGTAGGATTTGGCGAGGGATTCGCTGAACCGTCAGGCCGTCAGTGTCCTCTTCTGAGAGTAGGACCTTGGGATTAGGCCAGGGGTGTGTAGGGAGCTTTTCCGTTGGTCCTGTGTTCTGGTTTCGCCTTTTCACTTCTTCCAGCATTGAGATCCACTCGCCGGAGTGCGTTGTTAATTTCATTTGTCAAGTGTTCAATTGCAAATTGCGTTATCTAATCTGTGTTAAAATTTGGAGTCAATCAAATATTAAGAATTCAAGTCTCAGTCAGTCTTTATGTCAGATTAGGATCATCAATCTAAATCCATCTGGAATTGCTTTCTACCGCGTAATTCATTTACTTGTACCGTATCTGCGACTATTAGAGAAAGCTTGGTAGGACTCACCTACCCGCGATAGGCAATAGGAATTAATAGTTTTAAAATCTCCAATCGCTCCAGTAGGTTTGTCTAGGGCCTAAACTACGGCTCGTATTTGCCGTATCGCAATGTATCCAATATTCCATTGCAGAAGGGGATTTCCCTTCCGTAAAGCGTGAGCGGCCGAATCTGCCACTTGGTCCTGCTGGTGAACATGATCGCTGCGGTCTTAGTCTCAGAGAGCCTTAAACCACAGCGGTCCGCCCATTGCTCAGCGGCGTAGATGAAGTTCTGAAGAAGGTCCCTGAGGGTATCAGGGGACGGACCAGATGCCACCGCGGTGACATCGTCCGCATATCCAACTTTCAGAATGGGGTCAGGCCGAACATCCCGGAGGAGCTCATCGATGACCATATTCCAGAGAACTGGAGACAGCACCATACCTTGCGGGCTACCTTTGCAGACGATGACCGTCCTCTGGTAGTCCAGCAGACTGGCGGTGGCCGTGCGATGGCTGATCATGTACATGATCCATCTGGTGAGATGTGAGTGCGTTTGCCTCTCACAAAGAGCTCTTCGGAACGCCTCGAAGAGGATGTTATCGAAGGCGCCAATGATGTCCAGGAAGATCCCCAGAGCGAAGCCGCAACCAAGCACGGCCTTCTCAAGTTATCGACCAGGACGTACAGCGCGATTTCAGTGGAGCGACCCGCCCGAAAGACGTGCTGGTTCTCGCTGGAAGGCTTGTTCTTCAGCTCTACGGAGAGAAGGCGCCACAGCACCAGTCTCTCCATCAGCTTGACCAGGGAGGAGGTCAGGCTGATCGGTCTGAAGGATTTGATAGAATGGCAGTCCGGGCGGCCTGGCTTAGGGATAAAAATCACCTTTGCCTCGGTCCATGCCTGCGGAACATAACGAAGCGTGATGCACGCCCGAAAAAGGCTGCAAAGTTTACGCAGGAAGCCTGGGCATTTAACCGCCTCTCTTAGAATGGCAGGTACGATGCCGTCGGACCCTGGGGCTTTGAAAGGTTTGAAGGAGTTAGCCACTCTCACGATGCGGTCCGTGATGATAGAGGCAGCCAGCGCGTGACCTCCCTCCGAGTGATCCGGAGTGGTCGGGCTAGCTGGCTCGTTGGGGAAAAACGCAGTGAGCATTTCATCAAGCGTTTCCCCTGGGTTGTCCGTGGACGTACCGTTGGTGCGTTTGACTGAGGAAAGCTTAGAAATTTTGTCCAGCGTAAGCGCTTTCGCAATTCTGGAGGTGGGGCGTGAGCCCTCTAGCTCCTCGCAGTATTGTCGCCATTTTTGAGCCTTTGCATTCCTAACCTGCCTTTTTCAACTCATGGATTGCTTCATGATAGGCGGTTTGGTCCGCTGGGCTCTTAGTTTTAGTTGCTCTGCGGTGGAGTCTCTTAGCTCTGCGACGGAGGCCAGATTAATGCCGGTGCTGCCCCAGTGAGTATGGTGGGCGTTGATGTCGCCGGCAACCATAAGCTCGTAGTTTTTGGCACAGCAGAGCTCCACCAGCGTAGCGAGGGCTCTGGGGACGACCGCAGAATCGCCTGTTAGGTAGACCGAGGCTATGAGGGTGGTCTTCCCAGGAAGGAGGTCCTCAGATTGGATGACGCAGATGTCCCTGTTAGACAGGTCCGATCTGAGCCACGCACTGAACATGTTGACCGAAAAGATGCAAGCTCTGGGAGGCTGGTTGGCCTCGCGAAGGTATGTATAAAAACAGTTGTAGCTGGCAGGGGCGTTTTGAGGCTTACCTCTAAGAGTCCAGGGTTCCTGGACGAAGATGAGCCCTGGCGTGTCGAGCCCGGCGTGACGCATAAGGTTGACCGAGGCTGCAACGCAGTGTTGCAGATTAATCTGCTAGCAATGGATTCCCTGGCTGCTGATCATTATCATGCAGTTGGGGAATCGGTGAGCAGGTCATCCTCCTCCTTTTCAGGGGTGGTTGGCCCTCAGATCTCCATGGGAGTTTCAGCGTCCTCGGCAGTTAGGGTGGCTGCGGAGTCCTCCGCGGGTATGAGCCCAGCATGGACGTTACCGTCGCCTCCCCTACGTGCTTCGGTGCTTCACTGCCCGTCCCCTCTGCCTCGTCGGTCAGGTCGATGCGGGTGGTGCCAGCCTCCTGGTGAGTCGCAGACTCGAACAGTCGGTCGGCGCCTTCCCGCCGACAGCCCGGCCTTCTGGCTGTTGGGGTGGAGCACGAGAAGCGCGGGCCTGGATCAGACCGGACCTCCGGGTGCTCCTGGCGGGTCTGCGATTGCGATATCCGGTTTTAGCAGCGCGAACTGCCTTACTGGGCTTGGGGTCGGCCGTTTGCCTCAGCTTCTTTGCCGGAAGAGCCTGGGCCCCAGTTCCGGTTTCGGAAACCTCGGCATGCTTGGCTTCATCAGCTTTCCGCTCCTTGCAACGGAGGATGGTCAGCTGAGTCAGACGAAGGTGGATTGTGGACTTAGGCGGCAGGCGCTTAGCCCAGTCGTCGGAGAGCCCAAGAATCACCGTGGCCCCCTTCTCCTTGCGGGAAGTGGCGTGGTGTAGTATCCCATTGACCTCAAGGCCAGGATGCAGCTTTAGCAGGATTTGCCTAAGCTGATCCCCGGACTTAATGGCACTGCCGGCCGGGATCCAGACGCAAAAGCGCTGGGTCTTTTGTCGCTCGCCCTCGCTGGCGAAGACAAGCTTGCCGAGCTTCTTGAGCCTGTTCAACTTTGGCAGAAGCTCGCGTAGACTGCGGCTGCTCTCCTCCGAGTTGCACCAGATGAAGATGCAGCCGTCGGTCTTGGTAGATTTGACCACGCTCACGGGCGTAGTTGGTGGCGGCGGTTCCCGAAGGCCCGGCCGCGCTGGTAGCAGGTTTACTGGGTGGCTCATCAGCGGGGGTTGTATCCTGGGGGCAGGGGTTGCTGTGGCTCCTTTCGGCCCAACGGCAGCCTCGCCCTCCCTAGGTTCCCCCTCCGCCGGTGGCCGGCCCGCAGTATCCCGCAGTCGCCGTCGCCGCTCGTTGCGGCGTTGGTTGCGGGCACGTCGGGCCTCTGCTGAGGGCCCGGGTGCGCGTGCGGGCATGTCACCGGCCGAGCCGGTGGCAAGCCCATCTGCCCCCGGTGGGGCGGCGCTGGTGCTAGAGTCACCGGCCGGAGTTGCCGGGGCCCCGGCTTCAGCGGGAGTTTTATGTTTTAGAGGCGGAGAACGCCATAGCTGAAAGCGGGAAGGAGTGAGCTGAGTCACAAAGGAAAGAGGAAAGAAGAAAAAGGAAAAGGAAGGACCGCTAGCGACCGGACAACCCCCCGGCCTTCCAGCCCATCGGCACAGTCAAACACCTTAGGCACGTTAAGCAGTACCACGGCCTGCAGGCTGGCGAGCCAGACCCGCATACCCAAGTTCGGCCGAAGCCACTCGATGCGTCGCCAGCGTCGGAGCCCAGTCAGTCCAGCAGCCCCAGGGTCTGCCTTGAACACACGCGGGGACGAGTACCCCTGGGTCCTGGGTACCCCTACTACTTGCGAGACAGCGTGGGGGAGGGTCTGCGGCTGCCAGCGGCAAATTGAGGGTGCAGACCTCCCACCAGCCTTAACCTGCGGATAGATAGGGGATAGGGGCAGGCGTGAAGCGTCGCAGACCATAGCCCATAGGCCTGGTCTGTCTCATATTTCACAGGCGTGCTGAATACACCTTCGCATGCAATATATCCGCTACATTTACTTTAGTAATGGCGATACGCGAGATCAGGGGTGTCGCCATGGATTTTTTGGTGGGGGGGGCACCAGACACTCATTTTGGCGCCGCAGGCACTCATTTTAGCGCCGCAGGCACTCATTTTAGCGCCGCAGGCACTCATTTTAGCGCCGCAGGCACTCATTTTAGCGCCGCAGGCACTCATTTTAGCGCCGCAGGCACTCATTTTAGCGCCGCAGGCACTCATTTTAGCGCCGCAGGCACTCATTTTAGCGCCGCAGGCACTCATTTTAGCACCGCAGGCACTATTTTTTTGCCAGCCTGACGCAAATTTATTGATTTCCATAACGGGTCACATGGTGGGGGGGGGGGAGAAAGCATTGGCATGCCCCCCCAGATCTTTTACTGGGGGGGGGTAGGGGACACATGTCCCCCCTGTCCCCCCATTGGCGACGCCCCTGCGCGAGATAGCAATTAAATTAAAAGCGTTCTAACAAATCTGCAACCAAGGAACGAATTATTCTGTATATAACAATTTCCGGATCCATGGCTATAATCAGAAGTTTCTACGAGTATTTTAAAAAAAATTTGGCTTCAATTAGTCCATCATTCGAGCGGTATTTTTGATAGAAAATGGATACTACACTACAGATGCTAGGCTATAACTAGCTCAATATATAATGTGACTGAAATATTTCATGGACTTTTAATTTGCTTCCGCTGTCCCGATGTTATCTATGTAACAAAGCCGCAAGCTCAGGTATGGGCATGATTTAGTCTAGGGCACCGATAAGATGCAGTTTGCACGGCTGGAACAGGACCGCCTGGCTTAACCGAGTAAAGAATTCGGTAGTAACCAGTAAACAACTTGATAATTCTTGCCTTAGAAAATTGTTTAGCAGGCTGCATTAAAAACCGAAGTCGAAAATGCGAGCCCGACTCCGCACGGTGACCGGTGCCGCTCAGGAGGTGGCTGGCATCACGAGAACTCACGGCTTGCTGCACATATTCCTGTCCAGAAGCACAGCTAGACGGCTCTTCTGGCTGCTTCTGTTCGTAGCTGCCCTGATCGGCTGCACCGTCCACCTGGCCAAGTTGGTGCAGAAGTTCACCGAGCACTCCGTTGAGTCGCAGCTGAAGCTGAGGAGCGAACAAGCCCAGTTTCCCGAGGTCACAATCTGCAACTTCAAGCCCCTTTCTGCAAGCGTAGGTCCTAATATTCTTGTAAGCAAATACTTTCCGACTTTCTGGGGCAATTTCGTCAACTGGTTCAAAGAGGACACCCCGAAGCGCCCGCAAGAATCGGATGAAAGCTATGAAAGCCGACTTGAGACGGTGTGCAAGAAGGTCCTAGACGTGATGTGGGTGTCGGACGACACCAGAGACATCTCCCACCTCGACGAGACCATGCTGCTGCGATGCCGCTACAACAACGAGCCATGCAGTCACAAAAACTTTTCGCTTGTCCAGACGAGCCGGTTCTGGAACTGCTACACGTTCCACCCGGACCCAAAGCAGTCGTCCAGTGGTTCTGGGGGCAGAGGAGCCAAGTTGGACATGGTTCTCTTCACCGATGGATACATTGGCTCTTCTAGTTTTACCTACCATCGCAAATTTTCTAATGCTGTTTCAAAACTAGTATGTCTTGGTCGATTGGCTTTCAATATGATAGCTATAAGCCGGCTGCTGAACAACAACCAACCTCAGTCGAATGGATTGCGAATTTTCTTTCACGAAGCAAAAAGCTACCCGTTGACTGGTACGTATTATTTAAAAAATAGATGTTTTGCCTAGTAAGGTTTTACTTTGCTTAGAGGGTTTATAATTGTCTTGATTTAGAACTGCAATACTTTCCAAATGCTCGAAAACTTCGAAGGTTCTATAAAAATGAACGATTCATCGAGCAAAAGATTCCAAATGCTCACTTTAGCTTTTATCGCTAAAACCTTTTACCCATGCTAAACTGCAGACGCCGAGTTCGTAGACGTGGCCTCAGCCAGAAGCACCTCCATCAAACTCAGGCCGATCCACAACCGGCTCGTATCGACGCCGAGTCGCAGGTGTTCCGAGCCTCCTTTAGAAACCATCAACTACGTCAGATACTTCTCCAACGCCTCGACGAACGTTGTTAGCAAGGAGTACTTCAAATCCATTTCAGATTTTGTATTCGAGGCACAGCAGAGCATCCTGCAAAGCAACTGCGGCTGCTACTCGCACCTGCTTCCGTTCTCGGTGAACACGAGCGACCTGTGTTACTTCGCTCCACCGCAGAATTAGATCACCCCATCAGATGCTGTGCTCAAAAGAATCAGCTGCCATGACCTCTGGTTTGAACACGCACAGAGGCGAGGTCAGGAGCTGGTGAAAGAGTTTCAGCACCGAATGCGGTGCGATTTTACCCAGCAACGGCCTTGGCAGCAGAGCCGCAGCTGGCCCCCGTTAAGCGCTATTCAAGAGATCTCAGAAGAACTGATAGCGCCGCTGTTCAGACATGGAATGAAGTTCAGGCGGAGCAGGGATGGAAAATAACAGCACATGATAAAAAAAATTCTACTTTTTTCCAGAAAGGAACATGTATTGTTGCATCTTCTTGATCAGGACTACTGGAATTGCACGGCTTGGTTCAGTTATAATAGAACTATTGATAATACTAACACTTCCACACTCAACGAGCTTTTGGAAGAATACCTCGAGTCAGCACCGTACTGCCTTCAGCGTCGCTTATTGTCCAAAAACCTGGCAGCAGTCAGCATCAACTTGCAGAGTCCTGCGGCGGACGCTTACGAAGAGAAGTACAAATACCACTGGACTGAGGCTCTGTCGGAGGTGAGAGCTGCATTTCTGTTGCAATATTCCCGCAGGCTGCAGGTGACCAGACCCGCCTAGACCCACTAATTTTCATGCGAATTTTAAAAACGGCCTTAGCCCCTCCGTCCCGCCCTGGTTCCCTTAGCGACACTGAGCTGCTCCGCTCTGCCAATTCTTTTACCTCGTAAAATGCTAGCTAGCCCCATTACAAAGCTGCTTACATGTAGAAAGTATGTTGAGCAAACTGAGCTGCGCGAGCCTCAGAGCCGATTGGGTCGCGAGTCCTCCCAGTAAGCTACCGTCTTCCCATGGGTTCGCACCCGCTCCAACTGGCGTGAGCTACCGTCTTCCCATGGGTTCTCACCCGCTCCAACTGGCATGAGCTACCGTCTTCCCATGGGTTCTCACCCGCTCCAACTGGCATGAGCTACCGTCTTCCCATGGGTTCTCACCCGCTCCAACTGGCATGAGCTACCGTCTTCCCATGGGTTCTCACCCGCTCCAACTGGCATGAGCTACCGTCTTCCCATGGGTTCTCACCCGCTCCAACTGGCATGAGCTACCGTCTTCCCATGGGTTCTCACCCGCTCCAACTGGCATGAGCTACCGTCTTCCCATGGGTTCTCACCCGCTCCAACTGGCATGAGCTACCGTCTTCCCATGGGTTCTCACCCGCTCCAACTGGCATGAGCTACCGTCTTCCCATGGGTTCTCACCCGCTCCAACTGGCATGAGCTACCGTCTTCCCATGGGTTCTCACCCGCTCCAACTGGCATGAGCTACCGTCTTCCCATGGGTTCTCACCCGCTCCAATTGGCATGAGCTACCGTCTTCCCATGGGTTCTCACCCGTTCCAATTGGCATGAGCTACCATCGGGTGGCCATCTGCTTGCAGCTTACTCCTGAATGACTACGGAGTGACCGAACGCTTTGCAAGGTGCCGCCTCTTTGTCTCGGTGCTCAGTGCCCAGCTAACCAGTGCCCGAGCCCCACAGCAACACGGCAGCAGGAAGCTGCAGAGACCCCAAACCAGACATCTGCTCAAATTCGAGGACTTCTCCTCGAAATCCCGCAGATCGGTGGAGCTCTGGGACTTTGGCTCGGCATCAGCGTCGTGAGCACCTTCGAGCTGCTTGAGTTCATCTATATTCTGGTGCAGAGGTGCAGGAGAAACGATAGCGACTCGGATAGCGAAGAAGAGTCCTGAGTTCGAATCAGCAGCTAGCTCTCTGCATTGCGATTCTGATCGTTCACTAGCTTTATTTTCACCGGCTGGTTTCTGACTTTACAGCGGCATTGCAAATGTCGTGCTGAGTTCGATGCCTTCAGCTCATCCTCGATTTCATTTCAGAAGCGAAGATTGATAGAGAACTTTAGACGCATCGCTTCATCACTGCTCAATCTGTGAGAAATTCGTACCGCTCTGTTGACTGTTTCTAGCAATTCTTGATAAATCTCTGTATTTTACTGTCACAGCATGAAAAATCCCTGTAACTTACTGTAATTCACTGCAGTGATTTTTGTTCGAGTCCCGTCTGCAGCCTCTCTCAGGTGGGCACTGATGCAGCGCTCAGCTCTTCTGTGTCTTTTCAATATGGGGTCTAGTTTTTTTTAATATTAACAAGTGTGCAATAATTTTGACTTTTTTTGTACCTCAAACTGCGAACCGATGTGTTGCGATCGCCAAAATACACCAACTCACTGCTAAATACTTTGCTACATCCTTTGTTTTGAATATTAAAAAAATTATACACCATTTTATTTTACAATTTTTAAACAAACTCGAACTCAATACAAACTGCTAAGACCTTCAATCCGCTGTGTCTGACCCTCAATCGGCTGTGTCTGACCCTCAATCCGCTGTGTCTGACCCTCAATCCGCTGTGTCTGACCCTCAATCCGTTGTGTCTGACTCCCAATCGGCTGTGTCTGACTCCCAATCGGCTGTGTCTGACTCCCAATCGGCTGTGTCTGACCCTCAATCCGCTGTGTCTGACTCCCAATCGGCTGTGTCTGACCCTCAATCCGCTGTGTCTGACCCTCAATCCGCTGTGTCTGACCCTCAATCTGCTGTGTCTGACTCCCAATCGGCTGTGCTGACCCTCAATCCGTTGTGTCTCACCCTCAATCCGCTGTGTCTGACTCCCAATCGGCTGTGTCTGACCAGCAATCCGCTGTGTCTGACCCTCAATCCGTTGTGTCTGACCCTCAATCCGCTGTGTCTGACTCCCAATCGGCTGTGTCTGACTCCCAATCGGCTGTGTCTGACTCCCAATCGGCTGTGTCTGACCCTCAATCCGCTGTGTCTGACCTTCTATCCAGCAACAACACTTCGTGCTCACCAATGCTAGACCTTATCAATCTTATCTGAGGTCACTGGGGAAACTATGTAGCTACCGGTAAGGCCATCAATTTCCACTTAGGCAAAATGGAATTCCCTATTGGAAAATCTGGATGTTACAAATTTCACATCTTGAAATTGGTGAGTTGTTGAGAAATGAAATAAAAAAATGGCGAGTTCAAGTGTATAGTTTTCAATCAGTCAATCAATCACTAGTCAAGTGTTTGAGAAAATCGGATCAAGAGCACTCAATCAGAGACTTCATGACGATTTCTAATTTGTCGCCAATGATAAAAAGCGTGAAATATAAGCAGTGGCAGGGGGCCGCTTTCCAAACTGCAAATCTTCGCCGCATCGAGATGGCCGAACCGCATCAGCAGATGCTGCTGTTCCTGCTTCTCGGGAGCCTGCTGCTTGTTCACGCTGAATGCCGCTCCGCCATAGCCAAATACGCTGTTGTCAGAGCTAGCCAGTGCCTGAACAAGTCAAAGTCGGTGTGGCAGATCAGCTCCGGGCGCTCCTCTTCAATGCTCGACTGCTTCATGTCGAGTCGGTCGTTCCGTCTCGGCAGCGTCGGCGTGGTGCAGCGGAACAAGCGAGACGCCTCGTGCACGCTGTTCCGCTTCGGTGAGGTCTGCCGCCTGCTCAACTTGAGCTCGATGACATCGACTGCCGGAGTGGCCCCTGAGAGCATCTGCGAGACCGTGGTGGATTCGGAGTACGACGTGATCGCTGCGAACGAGCACTTCAGCGCTGTGTGGGTCGGAGACAGGGGACCGGCGCTGGAGAACCTGGTGTGCAGCTCCGAGGGACAGAACAACCCCGTGAAGTCGCTCAATGTGACCTGGACGAGTGAGGGCGCTCGCATGGACGGAGTCTCGTCTCGGCTGTGGGTAAACGACCCCACAGGTCTGGACTTCACGGCGTCCTACACCTGGGTGCCGCACCTGAAGAGAACTCCCGGAAGGCGGAGCTACATGTCATGGGGCACTTTTGACAGCGCCAGCAAAGAGGAAATTCAATTTTTTGAGAAGAAATCGCTAAATCTATGCTTAAAGTCAATTCCACCAACGAAAATTGTCTCCGGATCTCTCCTGCCCGCCAACCCTGACCGATTCTTCATTGTCGGTGTGGTCCGGGACACGGCCGCAGGCAGGATAAAATTCTTTGTCGATTCGGCTTTTCTGCGCGAGGAAACAAGTTTTGCTGCTTCAAATACGACTGCAAACAGTGGGAAGAGTTTCTGTTTGAAGATGGGCTGGCAGACTGTTTCTTCAGGCCGGAGCCTGTTGCTCAACGGAGTCATCCGGGCTGTCGCCGTGACAAGTCGGGTTCTGACTGAGGATCAGATCCGAATGCTTTTCCATGAGCAACTCGAATACTGAGTAAGGCACGGACGACTCAAAGTGCGCCTAGAAGGCACCTGTTGTCAATGTTTCAAATCATCTTGCTTGTCAATCGACCCGAGTTGATGCACATGAAAACTGATAGAAACAAAACATATTTCGCTTAATTATTCTTTATATAGCACATTGTCGTGTTTGTGGGATCAGAAAAACTCTATATGCTCTACTCTGCATATTACCTTTCGTAAAAAATGCTAAAAAGTACACTTGAAACTTGACGCTTAAAAAAACTCCCTGCTTTAATGCACTCGATGGGTTTGCTTCACGCGAAATGACCAGAACTCATTAAATTATTGCTAATATATATGCATAACGATAAGATCTTAAGATCGGCAATTCTCATTTTCATTCTTAGTGTAAATTGCTGAGGCCGATTCTCATGCACCCGATGGGCTGCTGAGGCCGATTCTCATGCACCCGATGGGCTGCTGAGGCCGATTCTCATGCACCCGATGGACTGCTGAGGCCGATTCTCATGCACCCGATGGACTGCTGAGGCCGATTCTCATGCACCCGATGGGCTGCTGAGGCCGATTCTCATGCACCCGATGGGCTGCTGAGGCCGATTCTCATGCACCCGATGGGTTGCTGAGGCCGATTCTCATGCACCCGATGGGCTGCTGAGGCCAATTCTCATGCACCCGATGGGCTGCTGAGGCCAATTCTCATGCACCCGATGGGCTGCTGAGGCCGATTCTCATGCACCCGATGGGCTGCTGAGGCCGATTCTCATGCACCCGATTGACTGCTGAGACCGATTCTCATGCACCCGATTGACTGCTGAGGCCGATTCTCATACACCCGATGGGCTGCTGAGGCCGATTCTCATACACCCGATGGGCTGCTGAGGCCGATTCTCATGCACCCGATTGACTGTTGAGGCCGATTCAATTTGAGAATCTGAATCCGTATCAGCTCGGCAGAAATGAGGGACATGTCCGTATAGCAGAGCATCCAGTGTCGAAGGATTGCCGTGAAACCGTCTCCGCCTGGCTTGGCGATGGTCTCGTGAACCGTCCTCCCTGCAGATCAACAAGTGGCTCCCAGTCGAGGGCTTTCAGCATTTCAATGAGCTGCTGCCCAGACTGGGTGTGGAGGGCCTGCTGGTCTTCAGGACTTGGTCCAACCTAGGCCAGATTTGGTCAGCCGAAAGTGGCATCTCCTGGCTTTGGATGATCAGAGCCGGCTTTCTCTTGGCCTCAGAGTCGGCAGATGAGGTGCCTTTCGATCTCTTCTGTGAAGTGATGCTACGGGCCTTTTTAGAGCTATGGGGCGCGCTACCCTGTTGTTCAGCCTATTCAGTGCTGTAAATATCAGGTTCTTAGAAGGGGTCGGCAAAATCTGGACCGCGGGCCACATGCGGTCTGCGAAGCCTCTCCAACCGGTCCTGGGGTCCTTTGAAACTTTACAATAGCCAACCGGCCTGCTCGAGGTGTGTGTCTTTTTCAGCTCTCTTCTCTCCTTTAGTTTCTCTCCCCTCTCTCCTCTCTCACTTCTCTCCCCTCTCCTACCTCCCCTCTCCTACCTCCCCTCTCCCCTCTTTTTCTCTCTCCTCTCTCTCCTCTCCTCTCTCCCCTCTTCCCTATCTTCCTGTCTCCCCTGTTCTCTCTCCCCTCTCCTTTCCCCCCTCTTTTCTCTTTTTTATTAGAGGCAGGGGGGTTGTGTGCACCCAGGCACACTTTAAGCGACATAGGCACACAACCGGCGAGAGGCATTACTGCCCATTCCGCCGACTCCCCTGAGCAGGCACACAAGCGCGCGGATACGTACGCAGGCACACACTCACACAGGAGTGTACAGCGGCTCTAACTTTATTTTATCGTTAAGCATGTACACTTCACTGCGTCTTGGGGGTTGGCTCTCAAGGCCGTTAATTACACGAGCAGAGCCAAGCCGAGATTCCAATTTAGCCCCAAATTAATGTGACTGCACTTGGAATCGAGCCTGGGTCGCTGGCACACCAGAGCAGCTGCGCTACCGCTGGGCTACGGCCCCCCTCTCCCCCCTCTTGCCTCTCTTCTCTCCTCTCTCCCCTATCTCCTCTCTCGCTTCTCTCCCATCTCCTCTCTCCTCTCTCCCATCTCCTATCTCCTCTCTCCCCTACTCTCCCTCCCATCTCCCCTCTCTCCCATATCTCCCCTCTCCTTTCTCTCCTCTCCTCTCTCCCTTCTCCCTCCTCTATTGCTCCTGGGAAGGCATAGAAGCTTTCCAGACTTTTAAATTTTGCTTGCAATTCTTTATTAATTAATCCATAGCTTCGAAAGCGGTTTTTACGACCTAATCCTTTCCTAAGCCTTTAGTTTATGGTCAGCAAGTGCATGTGCAAACGCAATCTTGCTCTATAAAATCATATTTAACTGCATGGCCTCAGATCTCAGATCTGATTCTCAAAAGCATCATGAGACTCAATCTACTACAGCACTGCGTCTACCTCATTATGAACTTGTTCTCAGCAGCGATGATACTGACGGCATGTCCTGTTGGTATCCAATCCCTGCTGCTGATTAGGCACAGCTTGCCTTCGGCCTGCGTAGGGATGATCATGGCCATCGTCGGCCTGATGATTGCGGTGTCCTGCAGGGCCACGGCTCGCATTGGCAAACGGCTCATTATCTACATGCCAGACAGGTATCTGGGGGAGCAGCGGAAGCAGACGGAGACACCCAGCGGGCGAAGCAGCACGAACAGCGACTTGCAATGATAACTGTTCTATGTCTGTTTGCTTCCTACTAATTCGCTATGCCAGTACCTAGCAGATCTCAGGTATTCTGCTCACTTCGCTTTCCACCTCTCTTTCCGCTGCTCACTCCGCTCTCTCCCTCCACTGTTGCTCACTCCGCTCTCTCCCTGTTGCTCACTCCGCTCTCTCCCTGTTGCTCACTCCGCTCTCCCTGTTGCTCACTCCGCTCTCTCCCTGCTGCTCACTCCGCTCTCTCCCTGCTGCTCACTCCGCTCTCTCCCTGTTGCTCACTCCGCTCTCCCTGTTGCTCACTCCGCTCTCTCCCTGTTGCTCACTCCGCTATCTCTCTCCCTGTTGCTCACTCCACTCTCCCTGTTGCTCACTCCGCTTTCCCTGTTGCTCACTCCGCTCTTCCTGTTGCTCACTCCGCTCTCCCTGTTGCTCACTCTGCGCTCTCCCTGTTGCTCACTCTGCGCTCTCCCTGTTGCTCACTCTGCGCTCTCCCTGTTGCTCACTACGCTCTCTCCCTGTTGCTCACTCCGCTCTCTCCCTGTTGCTCACTCCGCTCTTTCCCAGCTGTTGCTCACTCCGCTCTCCCCCTGCTGCTCACTCCACTCTCTCCCTGTTGCTCACTCCGCTCTCTCCATGCTGCTCCCTCCGCTCTCTCCCTGTTGCTCACTCCGCTCTCTCCCTGCTGCTCACTCCGCTCTCTCCCTGTTGCTCACTCCGCTCTCTCCCTGTTGCTCACTCCGCTCTCTCCCTGCTGCTCACTCCGCCCTCTCCCTGTTGCTCACTCCGCTCTCTCCCTGCTGCTCACTCCGCTCTCTCCCTGCTGCTCACTCCGCTCTCTCCCTGTTGCTCACTCCGCTCTCTCCCTGTGCTCACTCCGCTCTCTCCCTGTTGCTCACTCCGCTCTCTCCCTGCTGCTCACTCCGCTCTCCCTGCTGCTCACTCCGCTCTCTCCCTGTTGCTCACTCCGCTCTCCCTGTTGCTCACTCCGCTCTCTTCCTGTTGCTCACTCCGCTCTCTCCCTGTTGCTCACTCCGCTCTCTCCCTGCTGCTCACTCCGCTCTCTCCCTGCTGCTCACTCCGCTCTCCCTGCTGCTCACTCCGCTCTCCCCCTGTTGCTCACTCCGCTCTCTCCCTGTTGCTCACTCCGCTCTCCCTGTTGCTCACTCCGCTCTCTCCCTGTTGCTAACTCCGCTATCTCTCTCCCTGTTGCTCACTCCACTCTCCCTGTTGCTCACTCCGCTTTCCCTGTTGCTCACTCCGCTCTCCCTGTTGCTCACTCCGCTCTCCCTGTTGCTCACTCTGCGCTCTCCCTGTTGCTCACTCTGCGCTCTCCCTGTTGCTCACTCTGCGCTCTCCCTGTTGCTCACTCCGCTCTCTCCCTGTTGCTCACTCCGCTCTTTCCCAGCTGTTGCTCACTCCGCTCTCCCCCTGCTGCTCACTCCGCTCTCTCCCTGTTGCTCACTCCGCTCTCTCCCTGCTGCTCCCTCCGCTCTCTCCCTGTTGCTCACTCCGCTCTCTCCCTGCTGCTCACTCCGCTCTCTCCCTGCTGCTCACTCCGCTCTCTCCCTGTTGCTCACTCCGCTCTCTCCCTGTTCCTCACTCCGCTCTCTCCCTGCTGCTCACTCCGCCCTCTCCCTGTTGCTCACTCCGCTCTCTCCCTGCTGCTCACTCCGCTCTCTCCCTGCTGCTCACTCCGCTCTCCCTGCTGCTCACTCCGCTCTCTCCCTGTTGCTCACTCCGCTCTCTCCCTGCTGCTCACTCCGCTCTCTCCCTGCTGCTCACTCCGCTCTCCCTGCTGCTCACTCCGCTCTCTCCCTGTTGCTCACTCCGCTCTCCCTGTTGCTCACTCCGCTCTCCCTGTTGCTCACTCCGCTCTCTCCCTGTTGCTCACTCCGCTCTCTCCCTGTTGCTCACTCCGCTATCTCTCTCCCTGTTGCTCACTCCGCTCTCCCTGTTGCTCACTCCGCTTTCCCTGTTGCTCACTCCGCTCTCCCTGTTGCTCACTCCGCTCTCCCTGTTGCTCACTCTGCGCTCTCCCTGTTGCTCACTCTGCGCTCTCCCTGTTGCTCACTCTGCGCTCTCCCTGTTGCTCACTCCGCTCTCTCCCTGTTGCTCACTCCGCTCTTTCCCAGCTGTTGCTCACTCCGCTCTCCCCCTGCTGCTCACTCCGCTCTCTCCCTGTTGCTCACTCCGCTCTCTCCCTGCTGCTCCCTCCGCTCTCTCCCTGTTGCTCACTCCGCTCTCTCCCTGCTGCTCACTCCGCTCTCTCCCTGCTGCTCACTCCGCTCTCTCCCTGTTGCTCCCTCCGCTCTCTCCCTGTTCCTCACTCCGCTCTCTCCCTGCTGCTCACTCCGCCCTCTCCCTGTTGCTCACTCCGCTCTCTCCCTGCTGCTCACTCCGCTCTCTCCCTGCTGCTCACTCCGCTCTCCCTGCTGCTCACTCCGCTCTCTCCCTGTTGCTCACTCCGCTCTCTCCCTGTTGCTCACTCCGCTCTCTCCCTGCTGCTCACTCCGCTCTCCCTGCTGCTCACTCCGCTCTCTCCCTGTTGCTCACTCCGCTCTCCCTGTTGCTCACTCCGCTCTCTTCCTGTTGCTCACTCCGCTCTCTCCCTGTTGCTCACTCCGCTCTCTCCCTGCTGCTCACTCCGCTCTCTCCCTGCTGCTCACTCCGCTCTTCCTGCTGCTCACTCCGCTCTCTCCCTGTTGCTCACTCCGCTCTCCCTGTTGCTCACTCCGCTCTCTTCCTGTTGCTCACTCCGCTCTCTCCCTGTTGCTCACTCCGCTCTCTCCCTGCTGCTCACTCCGCTCTCTCCCTGCTGCTCACTCCGCTCTCTCCCCTTGTGACACTTAGAAAACAAAGTTTGCTTTTCAAAGTTACAGTACTTTGTATAATTTTAATCTTTAACGATCAAACGTTTTTAAAGTGATCTGCTAGCTTGAGAAACCTGACCAGTTACAATTTTAATGTGAATATTCAAGGTGAATATTTAGTCCCAATGCTGATAAGACACTGCAGTACTCGTAGTTACAATGGCTGACCACTCGCTCATGCAATTCTTTTTTAGGGTCAAAAATTGACCTTAGACGTTAGACTACGACGCAGTGCTCATGTATATGCACAGAGAACCTGATGACTGATATGCTCGCTTGACTGAGACAGTGAAAGTTTAGCATTTATAAGTTTCAGTCAGTTTAATGCCCGGTCGCGTCAATCGATTATAGCCACTGATTTGAAAGCAATTTCGAATATACATGTACATGTAAATTTGCGCACTACTCCACGTTTTTAACAGTTTTTAGCATCTTAGCTACTGAGGGTCTGCATGGGAGGCTGGCCCAGCAACTGAGAATCTAGGAGGCTGGCCCAGCAACTGAGGATCTGGGAGGCTGGCCCAGCAACTGAGGATCTGGGAGGCTGGCCCAGCAGCTGATGAGGATCTGGGAGGCTGGCCCAGCAACTGAGGATCTGGGAGGCTGGCCCAGCAACTGAGAATCTGGGAGGCTGGCCCAGCAACTGAGGATCTGGGAGGCTGGCCCAGCAACTGAGGATCTGGGAGGCTGATCCAGCAGCTAGCTGATAAGGATCTGGGAGGCTGGCCCAGTAACTGAGGATCTGGGAGGCTGGCCCAGCAACTGAGGATCTGGGAGGCTGGCCCAGTAACTGATGAGCATCTGGGAGGCTGGCCCAGCAACTTAGGATCTGGGAGGCTGGCCCAGCAACTGAGGATCTGGGAGGCTGGCCCAGCAACTGAGGATCTGAGAGGCTGGCCCAGCAACTGACGATCTGAGAGGATGGCCCAGCAACTGAGGATCTGGGAGGCTGGCCCAGCAGCTGAGGATCTGGGAGGCTGGCCCGGCAACTGGGGACTGAGGATCTGGGAGGTTGGCCCAGCAACCGATGATCTGGGAGGCTGGCCCAGCAACTGAGGATCTGGGAGGCTGGCTAAGCAACTGAGGCTCTGGGAGGCTGGCCCAGCAGCTGATGAGGATCTGCGAGGCTGGCCCAGCAACTGAGGATCTGGGGGGCTGGCCCAGCAACTGAGGATCTGGGGGGCTGGCCCAGCAACTGAGGATCTGGGAGGCTGGCCCAGCAACTGATGAGGATCTGCGAGGCTGGCCAAGCAACTGGGAATCTGGGAGGCTGGCCCAGCAACTGAGGATCTGGGAGGCTGGTGACCTAAACAATACAAATAAAACAAAGCAGTGAACCAAGGGGCACTATGGATAAATGAAGAGAACAATTTTATTAATTTTGACATAAAATTGAATCAGTTGGCGGGCCACAGCTTAGTGAGCTGTCATCGGGATAAGGGCTCAAACCGGATGTTTGATTAATAATAATCGGCATGAATAAAAACAACAAAGGTGGCTTAAATTAAAAGTACAAAAAGTGAGTTACACTATACTTACTGGTTATCAAAGTCGAAGGCTATTTGAAAGTATTTTTAAGAATCATGAAAAACAGGTGCATATAAGTTATATCGGGAGAGATGATGTCAATGAACTAGCGAAGATATAAAAAAATTACAAAAAAAGAGAAATTTCTGGAATAATAATTATTTTAGGTTACGATTCGCTCAACTTGCTCAATGTTTATTGAATCTGTCAGATTGTAAAGTGACAGCCTTTCTTTCAATTTAAATGGCATCCTTGCGATCCTGGATTTTTACAGCCGGTCCAATGCGACTCCAGCGCAGAACCTCCGGGGCATCGTCAGCGGCACCAACGCTCTTAGCCTTGGCAAGTCCAACTCGGTTTTTGCCAAGGTCGAACTCGGTGTAGTATTTGCCGATAAATACGTCGCCAAGAATCCACAGAGGGCCGGACGGAATGTCCAGGCCCATGAATCCGGACAGGCAGATGGTCTGACCCATCTGGGTCACCTGAGGGTTAGATCAATTAATTAGCATCATTTCTGGTTAGATCTAAGGTGGCTTGAGATAGATATCCTAAATCTATAGATATATGTTAAATAGACCAAGTTTGAATCCATCGGCACCGATCTTTCTATTGATCAGGATCTAGATCCACGCTAGATCAGGAACTCGATCACCGATAGATCAGGATCTAGATCTCCGATAGATCAGGATCTAGATCTGCGATAGATCGGGATCTAGATCTCCGATAGATCAGGATCTAGATCTCTGTTGATTAAGATATAGATCTCCGGTAGATCAGGATATAGAACTCCGATAGATCAGGATCTAGTAGATCTCCGATAGATCAGGATTTAGATCTCCAATACACCAGGATCTAGATCTCTGTTGATTAAGATCTAGATCTCTGATAGATCAAGACCTAGGTCTCCTGTAGACTAGGAACAAAGGCAGATTTCAAAAGACAAAACAATAAAAAACCCAAAGCAGCCCACACCCAGGCCGCACCTGCAGCACGTAGTCCTTGCCGGTCAGAGTGAAGTTGGCGCCGCCCAAGCTGAAGGTGATGGGCGGCAGGCTGGGGATTTTGGCGCAGTCCACCATGTACTCGCCGGCTATGATGGGGGTGGCTCCAATCAGCTTCTGCAGTTTCGTAACCTCGGCCTTGGGACCGGCAATTAAGGAGGTGCCCGTGTCGGCGATGGCCTGACAGCCGCTCGTGCAGAATGAGCCGCTGGATCCCACCTTGGGGTGAGATTGGTGAGCATGAATGGGTGAGATTGAAATCATGTAAAGGTAAGATTGAAATCATGTAAAGGTGAGGTGAGATTGAAATAATGTAAAGTTGAGATTGAAATAATGTAAAGGTGAGATTGAAATCATGTAAAGGTGAGATTGAAATCATGTAAAGGTGAGACTGAAATCATGTAAATTTGAGATTGAAATCATGTAAAGGTGAGGTGAGATTGAAATCATATAAAGGTGAGATTGAAATCATGTAAAGTTGAGATTGAAATCATGTATAAAAGTGAAGTTAAAATCATGTAAAGGTGAGACTGAAATCATGTAAAGGTGAGATTGAAATCATGTAAATTTGATATTGAAGTCATGTAAAGTTGATATTGAAATCTTGTAAAGGTGAGATGGGGCTAATCGAAGTCCAACCTTAATGCCGTCCATCTTGAACTGCCAGTAGCCCTTGCGAGTGACGGGCAGGTAGGTGAAGCTGCCAGTGTAGTGAGCTGGGTCACTGCCGCCTAGAATGAGCTCGCCGCCCACCTTAGCAGACGGGTCCCTGTTCAGGTAGAAGGAGAACACAGGTTGAGGCACGAGTTTCTGTTCGATCATCCGGTAGAACACGGGATCAACTCCGTCCACAGCGATAGTGTTGTAGCCCATGCCGAGAATGCCATCGAATTTGGCGGCGATAAAAGTGATGCCCGGCTGTTTGACGGCTTCGCCAAAGGTGACGTTGGGCACTGAGAGCTGGCCGAGGGTGACCGTGTCCTGGCTGAGGAAACCGGACAGGCTGCCGGAGCCGTAACGGATAGCGAATGCTGTGCCGTTGGCCTGTGCGGGGAGAGAGAATTGATTGTTGATTGAGACTGCTGGAAGATGCCGCGAGAGAGGGAGGAAGTTGCGGGGGAGAGGACGGAAGATGCGGGGGGGAAGGGCGGAAGATGCGGGGGAGAGGGCGGAAGATGCGGGGGGAGAGGGCGGAAGTTGCGGGGGAGAGGGCGGAAGATGCGGGGGGAGAGGGCGGAAGTTGCGGGGGGAGAGGGCGGAAGATGCAGGGGGAGAGGGCGGAAGATGCTGGAGGAGTGGGCGGAAGATGCTGGGGGAGAGGGCGGAAGATGTGGGGCGAGAGGGCGGAAGATTCCGGGGGAGAGGGCGGAAGATGCTGGGGGAGTGGGCGGAAGTTGCGGGGGGAGAGGGCGGAAGATGCGGGGGAGGAGGGCGGAAGATGCGGGGGAGGAGGGCGGAAGATGCGGGGGAGAGGGCGGAAGATGCGGGGGGAGAGGGCGGAAGATGCTGGGGGAGTGGGCGCAAGTTGCGGGAGGAGAGGGCGGAAGATGCGGGGGAGGAGGGCGGAAGATGCGGGGGAGGAGGGCGGAAGATACGGGGGGGAGAGGGCGGAAGATGCCGGGGGAGAGGGCGGAAGATGTGGGGCGAGAGGGCGGAAGATTCCGGGGGAGAGGGCGGAAGATGCTGGGGGAGTGGGCGGAAGTTGCGGGGGGAGAGTGCTGGGGGAGTGGGCGGAAGATGCGGGGGGGAGAGGGCGGAAGATGCTGGGGGAGTGGGCGGAAGTTGCGGGGGGAGAGGGCGGAAGATGCGGGGGAGGAGGGCGGAAGATGCGGGGGAGGAGGGCGGAAGATGCGGGGGGAGAGGGCGGAAGATGCGGGGGAGGAGGGCGGAAGATGCGGGGGAGGAGGGCGGAAGATGCGGGGGAGAGGGCGGAAGATGCGGGGGGAGAGGGCGGAAGATGCTGGGGAGTGGGCGGAAGATGCGGGGGGAGAGGGCGGAAGATGCTTGGGGAGTGGGCGGAAGATGCGGGGGGGAGAGGGCGGAAGATGCTGGGGGAGTGGGCGGAAGTTGCGGGGGGAGAGGGCGGAAGATGCGGGGGAGGAGGGCGGAAGATGCGGGGAGGAGGGCAGAAGATGCGGGGGGAGAGGGCGGAAGATGCGGGGGGAGAGGGCGGAAGATGCGGGGGGAGAGGGCGGAAGATGCTGGGGGAGTGGGCGGAAGATGCGGGGGGAGAGGGCGGAAGATGCTGGGGGAGTGGGCGGAAGTTGCGGGGGGAGAGGGCGGAAGATGCGGGGGAGGAGGGCGGAAGATGCGGGGGAGGAGGGCGGAAGATGCGGGGGGAGAGGGCGGAAGATGCGGGGGGAGAGGGCGGAAGATGCTGGGGGAGTGGGCGGAAGTTGCGGGGGGGAGAGGGCGGAAGATGCGGGGGGAGAGGGCGTAAAAGGGGGGGAGATTGCAGATGATGCGGGGAAAGGGCGGAGGATGCGGGAAGAGGGCGGAAGATGCGAAGGAGAGGGCGGAAGATGCGGGGGGAGAGGGGCAGATGCGGGTGCGGGGGAGAGGGCGGAAGATGCAAGAAGGTAGAGGGCGGAAAAGAGAGGGTGCGGAAGAAGAGGGGAGAGGCGATGGCGGAAAGGCAGAGGGGGGAGTGGAAGGATACAGTAAACAAGATATCTCGGACCATCATAAAAACAGTACTATCGAACCACAATGTAACCCGTAGCCAGTACCTTGTAAGTGGAGCTCTTGGAGCTGTCGTACTTGTTGTGAATGCGACAGGCAATGTCCAGAATGCTGCACTTCTTAGATGGAACCCACAGGTTGGAGGAGCCGGTGTCGAATACCACGTTGAATGGCTGCTTCGGGGTGCCGATTCCGATGGCGCCGTAGTACTGCGCGTCCATGTAGTTGGTTAGGGGCTCGGGACTGGGGCCGTTGGATTCTAGGCCCCAGCGCGACTTGAGCACAGTCTCTCGGGTGAGTCCCGCATTAATGAGCTGCTGGCGAACGGTGTCAATGCGGTGGAGCTTTACCCTGGAATTAAGGTGTTTTCAATCATTATGTCTTGCATATGGACAAAGCTGAAAATTATAATCTACAAATAACGCAGCAACGCCGATACAAGCAATAATGCGATACAAACTACAAAAATGAAGAAGTTACCTGATAAAGTCATTAGCTGGCGCCGAAATAGCTTGCGCCACGCAAGCAGCAAGAAAAATCAAGAGCAAACGCATGATTTTAATAATTAACACAGATTAAAATACAGCAGCAGGGAATTTTTGCAACCACAAATACTAGAAAATAGACGAATAAACATAAAGTTAAAATATGTATAGTAATTGCTTAAGCGCATAAAACAAAACTCGTAATAATTGTATGTATAAAATAGGTAAAATATAGAAATACGTAGGTGTTATAAATAAATTAAGTTATTTATTTTAAATAATTAGGTTATATCAGTTTAGACGAATTAAAACTATTGTTTGTTGATAAATTTAATATCTCATCTTTCAAGATTTTACGTTCTTTCACCCCAGTGAGTCATAAGTAAATATTTTTACTACAGATCTGACGACCTGTCTCTTATCAAATTTTTTTAGTTCATGAAACACTATGAGTGACTTTGGAGATAATCCGTTTGGTGATCCTAAAGCTAGCCAGAGCGCGGATCCCTTCTCTGTAAGTTGTAAATTCAAAAAAGTCCAGAATTATTTATTGGCAAAATGTATTTATTAGTACTTATAAAGCATATATTAATTTAGAAACCTTTTTATTCTACTAAAAAATAAAAAGCATGATACTTAATTTTTACTAAAGGAAAAGCAATACTTCATACTTTCCTACATCATAGATAACTCAGGTCATTTAGCAAATTTATCAATTTAGCAAAAAATCTTCTTTAGTAAATAGGAGAGCAGATTCTTTGTTATTATTGAATAGATATTTTTGTATCATAAAATTGTAGTAGTAGGTTAGGCCTATGCTATAGAGGTAGAAAGCAATTTCTTTATTCTAACCATATTGGTCTTGTATGAAGTAGAGTTGGATCAAACATGACATTAATTAACAAATTAGCCATAATTTGTAAAATGTATAAAAGAAATAATAGTAAAACTGTAATATAACCTATTAAAAAGGTCATTTTTATTTCTATCCCCCCCAAATAATAGAGGCCTAAGGTCTTTTTTAAAACCTTAGGGCTTAGATCTTAAAAACTAAAAGTATACAAGATCCCTGACCGTCATGGTGATTGTGTCTTTGGTAATAGGCCTATATAAATAATTTTATATTTAATGTATTTCTACAAAAAATATATTATGAAAGATAAAAATATAAGTCCTTTTTTACTTTTGAGTATATCTTAGGCTATTGAGGTGTGATTTCAAATTGGTTTTGGATAGCTAGTACAACTTTTAATTTATCATTCAGCTTTAGATACTAATATAATTTGAGAATATATATTTTGCATAAAAATAGTTTCATTTAATGCAAGCATCCATTTTGTAAATCTAATGCCATGGTTGAAGTCTATGAAAAAAATATTATAGCTTAGAACTTGTTGCATACTTTATTACAACTTTTATGTCAACTGAAACATAGAAATTCTAGTATCCATTGAAAACTCTGTTATACTCAACATAGAAAGGACTTATAAAACACCTCTCATATAGGGATCTATAACATTAAATTGCAAACTTGGTAGAACTACATATAAAATAGAGAGTTAAAATTTTTAGCTCACATGCATTTCATCTTTGGCATATTTAAACTCAACTCATGCCTACTAAATCAGGACCCATCAGTGCAACAGGCAGCAAGAGGTTCTCAGGCAGCCGCCGTTCAAGACTTCAATCCATTTGAGAAAGGTCAGGAAAGATCCGCGGTTGCTGGGCCAGCTGTTCTCCCAGCAACTGGTGGAGGCCCACAGCAGGCGGCCCCACCGCCTCCATACACGTCCTCTGCCCAGCAGCCCGCGCCATCCAAGATCAACACTGACGAACTGGAAAAGCGTCAGCGAGAACTCGACGCCAAGGCCAGGGAATTGGAGAGGCGAGAAGAGGAGCAGCGGCAGAGGGAGCAGGATCTGTCTGCTGGCGGATGTGAGTGAGCTGTGCATCAACTGGGAAACTTTCAGATCCCAAATCACTCGGGACATTCAGATCCCAAATCATCACTCGGGACATTCAGATCCCAAATCACTCGGGAAATTCAGATCCTAAATCACTCGGGACATTCAGATCCCAAATCACTCGGGATGTTCCGATCCCAAATCACTCGAGATATTCAAATCCCAAATCACTCGGGACATTCAGATCCCTAATCACTCGGGATGAATTCAGATCCCAAATCATCACTCGGGACATTCAGATCCCAAATCACTCGGGACATTCAGATCCCAAATCATCACTCGGGACATTCAGATCCCAAAAACTTCACATCTGGATGTTCAGATCCCAAAACACTCGGGTCATGCAGATCCCTAAACACAAAAACAATATTTTATTTTTCAGTCCGAGCTAACAACTGGCCGCCATTGCCTTCATTCTCTCCAATCGGGCCCTGCTTCTATCAGGACATCGATTTAGAAATACCACTGGAGTTTAGAAGGATTGTACAGTTGGCCTACTACCTGTGGATGGCTCACGCCTCTGTGCTGCTCATTAACATAATTGGAGCGATTACTTATTTTATTGCGGTGAAGGAGAACAAAGCCAATGCTGGCACAGTGTTTGGCGTATCGCTTATTGTGTTCGTCATCTTCACTCCAGCCTCCTTTGTGTGCTGGTTCCGACCGCTGTACAGGGCCTTCAAGTGAGCGCTGGCTGACATACAGAAACTAGGACAGGCATGAGAGATAGGCAGATACTATATGAAAGGCAGACAGACACAATTAAAGATAGGCAGACACAATTAGAGACAGGCAGACACAATTAGAGACAGGCAGACACAATTAGAGACAGACAGACACAATTAGAGACAGGCAGACACAATTAGAGACAGGCAGACACAATTAGAGAGAGGCAGACACAATTAGAGACAGGCAGACACAATTAGAGATAGACAGACACAATTAGAGACAGGCAGACACAATTAGAGACAGGCAGACACAATTAGAGAGAGGCAGACACAATTAGAGACAGGCGGACACAATTAGAGACAGGCAGACACAATTAGAGACAGGCAGACACAATTAGAGACAGGCAGACACAATTAGAGACAGGCAGACACAATTAGAGACAGGCAGACACAATTAGAGATAGGCAGACACAATTAGAGACAGGCGAACACAATTAGAGACAGGCAGACACAATTAAAGACAGGCAGACACAATTAATTAAAGACAGGCGGACACAATTGGAGACAGGCAGACACAATTGGAGACAGGCAGACACTAAGAGAGACACACAAAAAACTAGAAGAGTTTTAACTATCTCTTCCAGAAGCGACAGCAGCTTCAATTTCTTTCTGTTCTTCCTGATGCTGTTTGTCCAATTCTCCATACTGACCATCCAATGCCTGGGCCTGGACTATCTGGGCTCCTGCGGCTGGATTAACGCCTTCGTCATGATGAAGGAGAGCACAGCTGTGGGCGTCCTGATGCTCATCATCGCCATCGCTTTCACCGCTTTGGCTGCGTTGGACCTTCTGCTGCTGGTTCAGGTGAGTCCTCAGTTGCTGGGCCAGCCTCCCAAATCCTCATCAGTTGCTGGGCCGGCCTTCCAGATCCTCAGTCGCTGTGCCAGCCTCCCAGATCCTCCGTTGCTGGGCCGGCCTTCCAGATCCTCAGTCGCTGTGCCAGCCTCCCAGATCCTCCGTTGCTGGGCCGGCCTCCCAGATCCTCAGTTGCTGGGCCAGCCTCCCAAATCCTCATCAGTTGCTGGGCCAGCCTCCCAGATCTCCAGTTGCTGGGCCAGCCTCCCAGATCCTCAGTTGCTGGGCCAGCCTCCCAGATCCTCATCAGTTGCCGTGCCGCCCGCAGGTGCACCGCATTTACCGCAGCACAGGCGCCAGCTTTGCCAAAGCTCGCCAGGAGTTCAGCCAGGGCGTGCTGACCAACGAGGCAGTCAGGGGCGCCGCTGCAGATGCTGCAACAGCCACCGCCAGGTCTGCCTTCACGGGTGGGGGCAGCGGCAGCGGAGGTCGGTACTAACTGGCACCCTGAGACCTGAACCTTGGCAGAAGCCCTGTTTTACAATTTCTGTGTCTCCGTCATCATCTCTTCTATCTATCGGTAGAAGCTGATCTTCTAAATGCCTTGATTTTTATAAACTACAAAATTTATACAATATTCCGCTAATTAATTTAAAAAAATGTTCCTCTGTCTACTCAGACTAATGATCAGTAGAATGTTTAAACTTTAATATTGGCTTCACTATATATTGTTTTTTATTGTTAATGTTGTGTATAGTTGTTTTGCATGTCATACTACTGATCCTTTAAGTAGTATCATTGGTAAGAAATGTTTAGGCACTATGAAAATTGTGATAATTGAATTATTAAAATATTACTGACATTCTATTCAATTCTTTTTTATACACTAACGATATTTTGGATTATTGTTCCTGCAATGCGCTGTTTATACTACTTACTTTCCTGTCTGTATTTTTTCTATTTAATATTCATATTCAAATTAAATAATCATTTAATGTCAGTAGTACGAGTAGACTGTGATTGCCATTTATTTTTAAATCGCTCATAGGTGGCTGACTTGGCTTGTAAATTCAGTACAGTTTGTAATGACATTAATGCTGTCTACTGCCAATATTTTGTTTACATTAATGTTTATCAAGCCCTGCTAATGTGTTGTTGTTGTGGTATTTATTAATCTTCAATTTTTGTTTCTGCAATATATTATAGATTGAATCTTTACATTATTCTCATTTTGCGGACTTATTTTTATAGTTTTATAGTAACAATATGCAATGATGAAAATGACGTGACTACTTGCAATAGTATAATATATTCATATACTCGTAGAATGATGAAACAGCGCCTAAGGCACCCAGTTAAATGATTTTGTGTTACAAATTTCGGTTTGAATAAAAGATTTTGAGAATCGACCTAATCTTTTCTTTTAAATGTCGTTTTTTTTTATTTGGCGCCCTCCTCACTGGCTTACGAGTCTCCAAGGAAATTCCATGGAAATTCCGTGACTAGTTCTCTAAAAAGATTAAGATGGCAATATTTATGATAGTATTGCGTCAGGGCGATCAGTCAAAAGGGAGTGGGGTGCACAGACGGCAGATGTACTTGTCAAAACATTTACCATGTAATCATCATGGACATGGTAGCTAAGCAAAGGCTGCAATTGTTCCAGGTACAGGGATTTAAAGGGCATGAAATTCATCGCAATACGATGCATGTACTTTTCTCGACCGCGTGAAGGCCTAAGGTAAACCAAGGTTAGTGAAATTATGATTTTGGCAAGTTTTTGTGGTCATACAAGGAATACATGTACATGTAATTAATTGTTTGAAACGACTCCCTGAATACTTGTGAGGAGTTCATGGAACGCACTTCATTTGCTCTGACCTGGTGCTGCGTGGGAATATATCCCGTCAGAGGACACGGACTTGCAAGACGATCCGGTACGTGGTATCAATTCCAGGATCGTGACTGCAGCAGACAACGTCAGGAGCGCAAGGCCTCTGCAGAATGCAGTCAACAAGAGGCCGACCTGTTACAGCAAACCGACGTCGGTCTACGCTCCCAATTTCTATCAACGTCGCTGACAAATATGTACTTTTACATTACATCGACGGATAACGACGTAATTCTCGCATACAATTGGTGAACAAAGAATTGGTGAACACAGCATTGGTTGAACACAGCATCGGTGTGGTGCGCAGCCTATGCGTTTACAATGCATTTTCTCTTGCTCTCTAGCCAACGTGCTCAGCACCCCAATGTATTGCGTAACTCATAGCTGCACGTCGGCAGCTGCGTGAATATATATCGCAAATATACGGCTCTTAGAGGCCAAGATTCTTACCCGCCAAGCGGACTACGAACACTACAATCGGTAAACACAGAATTGGGAACACAGCATTGGTATAATAACGGAATGGTTAACACAGCATTTTAAGGCTTTCAAGCCTGCAGTCAACCTACAGTCCAATTCTAAATTTTAAATTCCAGATTTTAGGCCCTAAAATAGATTTCTACTAATTCTTATTTTATTCAGACCTTTATGATAATTGCCTGCTACGTGCGGTGCCAATTATTATGTTACAAAACCAAATTATTCTAAGAACAAAAGCTTCTTTTCAAGCTATAAGAAAAAATTAATACAACAAACAATGTGTTTAAGTAAAAAGCTCAACTTAACTAACTGGCATGGCAACTAACTAACTGGCAGTTAAAACAATAAATGCGCATGCCATGCAGTGCCAAAATGGCTCGGTTAGTTCCATGTTGGATTTTTCGCTACATGTACAATGGCCTGTTACTATTTTTAGCCACGGCGTACGTTTGTTTAGTATCCGTGCTGGCTGCGCTGGCTTAGGAAGTTTCCCCCAGTTGACGACCATGGCTTTTTCACACCACGTAATGCCTATTTTTAATTGTTCGTTTTCCCAATATAGTTCCGTATTACATGTAGCTGACGGTGCATTGCAGGCTACAAATACAAATTTCGGGCGCCGATTACAAGCCTTTGCTTTCGAAATGGCCATGGAAATGGAAGAGTTCTTCGAGGCCAGTAATCAGCCTCAAGGCTGCGGTGGGAACTCCGAACAGTTCCTCAGCAGGCTGAGCAGTCAGCTACGACCTTATTTGGATGCCGCGGATGCCCTGAAAGCAGACAAGAGCAGCAGTGCTGTGAATTACCCCAGCATCGTTGTGATCGGAGACCAGTCTGAGGGCAAGTCGACGGTGCTGGAGGCGATATCCGGGGTGGAGCTGCCTAAAGCCACCAGTCTGTGCACCAGGTGTCCCATCCAGCTGCGTCTGAGGGAAGGCGACGAGAAGATTGAGATCAGGTAAGACCAAGATGTTCTGTGTGTGTGTCAGTGCCGAGTCTAAATTAAAAAATTGCTGCATGTATATGATAACTCCAGTTACGGGCAAGGCAGCAGCCTTCATCCGAAGAAAATTTCGCGTAACGACATTGCCCGCGAAATATCTATCTCCCAGGAGCACATTGTGTCATCTAGCGGGCTGGAGATCACTGACGAGACAATTTCTGTGCTCATCCAGACGCCTGACGGGTTCAACCTAACTCTGATTGACCTGCCAGGCATTAACAGGTGATTTTAGAACCACCGGGTCATCTTCTGGACTTCGGATCTGTATTTGATCTTGTATTTTTCCACATGTATTCTCAGCAACATCGAAAAGTCGCCATTACAAAAGATTCCATCTGTGCTTGCCACTTCTAAAGTTGCAGGTAAAGTCTGTCAATCTTTGCGAGTGACGCAACTCAGCTACGCCGCGGCAGACTTGAGTTGAGGAATGAAGTGGGGGGAGCGGTGTGCGAGGGTTGGACGGATTAAGGCTACCCCGATCAGTTTTCTAGTATCTTTTATTTCAGAATAGTCTAAGAGAAATTTCTCACTGGCGCATAGAGTGGCCACTTTTCAATGTTGCTGCGTATATTCTGTTCTATTTTTTGTAAGACCCTGCTCAACCCAACTCAAATCAACTCAAGCCTACTCAACCACCCAATCCCACTCTAACCAACACAACCCAACTCAACCCCTGTCAACCCAACTTTACTAAATCAATTAAATTCAGGTTCTAACTATAGCTAACCCTAATTTTTCAATATACAAATAACCCTACGTGTAAACATGACAGAATTTGATAGATAATTTCCAGATGATTTAAGATAAGCTGTCACTTTTACTCCGAAAGCTTGAAACGAAAATACGAAAAATACGAAACGAAACTTGGGAAAATACGGGTAAAATATTTGCAGGGACACGAACGACATCGAAGAACAAACCGTGAAAATCATCGAGCGCTACATAGAAAGCGAACAGACAATCATTACCGTGGTGTTCAAATGCACCACTGACGTTAAAGCAGTCAAGGCTTTCCAGCTCGCTAAGAAGTTCGACCCCGAGGGCAAGCGGACCATTGGTGTGATCAGTCACTGCGACACGCTGAGTGAGAACTGGGAGGAAGCGATTAGCAAGCTGGTGTCTTCACAATCAGGAGTCTTTATTCCTGTCGCTTGCCGAGACTACATTTCAGGCGGGACTTCCGCAGAGGAGAATGTGCTGTCTCAGCGTGCAGAGCCTGAAACATTCAGTCCCGATTTCTCACGCCAATCCCTGTATTTGGAGCCAAATAGCTCCCGTTAGGACGAAAACCTGGCCATTAGCATTTTGGGATCTCTATGGGGAGAAATGGGATAAATGAAAGGAATAGGAATTTTAAACGAAATAAGTAATCAAAAGTGTTCCAGATCTTGACAAGTTGAGAAAGCATACAAAAGTTTTTGCGGGTGGAAACGCTAAAAGTACGAGTTATACAGCTGTACAGCTGTGCTCTCAAAACTTATTTCACAAAGAATTCTTTTTTGTATAGCGCTAAATGGGGTTTTGCCATGGACGAACTCTTTTAGAAAATTACACAATGGAAATAGAAACAACTTAAACCTTTGAAGCGATACGCTCGTAAGTTGCTTTTGTTACCTTCTCTTTTTAGCGAAAACGAACCGAACATCAAAACCAGCTGAATGACTTGCTCGAAGGAGAGCCGACAGAGGCGGCCGACTCCAGGAAAGTAGCCTGCGCTCTGCTCAAAAGATTTGCTCATGAGTTTGAGGCGCAGGTGAAAGAAGAGCACAGAACGGAGAAAAATGTTTTATTTTCCGAATGTGAAAGAAACTTGGACGAATTCGAGCAATCCATTCGACAACTGACGGAGCCGAACGAGGACAATGATGAACGTGAGTTTTCTGTGGACGAGCTTCCATTGTTTTTTTCGCATCATCAATCACGCTATCTTTGATAAAATGAACATTTTGACAAATTACAACTGCAAATAACTTTGTTTCTTTAATCAGAAACATCAACTTAGTTTCTAAGGTTAACTGACCTGACTTACTCTCAAAGGTAATTCTTTATTGGTTATAGTATAACAGTTATACTGATCGAGATTCAATTGGAGACCGTGCAACATTCCGACGTACTCGAATTCGATGGAAATCGCTGGTAAATTAGCATTTTTAAATTAAACCGGCGGATAACACTGGCTAAAAGTCAGTGTAATGTACAAATACCCCGTTTACCATGCCGCGACGTTGATACATGTTGTAGTCTTCGATTTCGTGTCAGCCGACGTCGCTGAGGTCACCGGAAGGAGGGTGAGGTTTGCGCTGATTAGAGTTGATGGTGAAGCGTGCAGCTGAGGAAAGAATTAATATTGAAAGACCAATCAGAAAGGTGTGAGAGGCAGAGTAAGAGATAAGAAGACCCGAATATCGAACCCCAGAAACCAAGAGTGGCCGGACAGTAATCAGAGAGACGCGGAAGAGAGCAGATGAGTTTAGGAGATGATTTCGAGAGTCGCGACAAACGGAAAAGGGCCGAAAAACGTCCAGCCGCAGGAGTGACATCGCATGGATAGTAGGACGTACATGTAAATACTCTGCGACTGGCTCCATGAAGATTTTCCAGAAGTGTTTTCTTGAGAAGCTAAACTTTTTTTGCTTTCTGTTTTGACAGAAACCTTTTGACAATTTTTTTTGAGAAGGCCGTCATAGCGAGAAACAACCAAATCTTTAAACGCATTTAGCTCCAGTCATTGTCGATCTCTGGATGCCATTCAATGCCGCTCCCTGTAATATTCAAGCACACATGAACAGCAGTGCACAACTGAGCTATTTTGTCTGCTCCCGGGCCAATTTACAGTGCTGAAGCAAGTCAAGGAGGAGTTCAAAGACCAGCGCGGTTGCGAGTTCAAACAGGTGGCCAATGTATTTCCGGTACTGCGCCGCATCGTAAAAAATCTGGTCAATGATAAATTCTGGCCATTGACAATGGGTGTATTCGAGAAAATTTGCACCGCAGTGACTGACTACATGGATCAACTGGCCGACGTGAATTTTGGTAAATATCCGCCCTTCAGAGACTACATGAAGGAGAGGCTGACTAAAAAACAACTACGATCAAGACGGATGCCCGCAAGTGGCTCGAAATTGTCTTGAAAATGGAGGCGACCTGCGTTCAGACCCGGAACCGACAGTTTAATCGAGTTGGGTGAGAGAGTTTTTACTACTTTCAACATTCAATTTTTAGTTTATGATACATGTAAATGTCATTGGCATTGCCAAAATTTAACGAAACTCTTTGTCAACGTGTGAATATTTTTACGGTAGAACAGAAGCATAAAACAGCTTATGTATGAAATTATTGAAAATCCTATAGTACTTTGCATAGGCTTCAAATACTTGAATTTGATCATTAATGGAAGGCATCAGGTGATCTGTTTTAAATTCAATAGTACGAACAGTCAGTACGAACTCTACAATCATGACGCTCTTGTGACTGTACAATCGTACTACATTATAACGTTGTATCGTCGTGTAACCTGACTTAAATAGCCGTCTACTGTAACAAATAGACGGATATCACCGCAGGACATAACATTTTTTGTTTAGCTTAAGTACACTTCGTATGTCATTTGGCCGTCGGTGTAATGTAAAATAGTGATTTTCCATTGCCTGCGATTTATTACTCTAGATAGTTGCCCTGAGAATTACGAATTTATACTCGTACTACAGCGCAAACCACATAATAAAACCTCTCGATCGTAGTCACAATCCACCTGCACCGCGAGAAAGCTTCTCCAGTGAAGACCTCCCGGATCATGAAGAAGATGGAGAGCACAGCGCCGCTGATGACATTCCACAGTCGTTTAGACAGAGCATGGACGAAAATGAGCTATTAATCTATGTACTTCTAACAAAGTACCTGCTCATTCTCGCTGATCAAACTGTTGACAATGTGGCCAAAACAATCCAGTACCAGTTAAGCTACAAGCTGGCGGAAGAGATGGACTCGATTCACGCGCTCCTGCCCGAGTCCGACACTCTGCATGGGTTGATGAAAAATCCGGAAAAAGAGGATAAGCTACGCAAAGTCAGACAACAACTCAAGTTTTGGAGCAATCTGGATGACAAACTAACGCAGCAGACGTCCGAATACAAGAGGGAATCTCGAGCTTGAACGGCATGACTGTATCCGGATGATGCCAGGCGCGTCGTCTCTCCCAAATTACAATCTCCGTAGTAACTTTAATTGCACGCATGTACATTGAATAATGTTGTCTTTACTAAATACTTGTTATAAATTTCCAATATTTGCTAAAATGATCACTAGAAGTACACTACATGTAGCTATAGTTAAGATCTGATTGTTTAACGAATATTCCGGATAATTAAGTTGGCATAATATTCAAAGTACGCTTGTATATGTGGAGACAATTGAACCAACGGAGCCAATTTAATACTCGTACTAGTCGATTTTACCAAAAAATACGTTCGTAAAAATGATATTGTAATATCATTTGATATCTTAAAATCAGTCATTTCATATTCTAAAATATCGTATTTTCATATTATTAATAATATTATAGAGTGACAGATCAATTTTCATTTAAAACCAGATGTTTTTATTGTTTATTTCCTTTACTGTTTTGCAGGTCTGTTTTAGTCTTTAGCTACATGTGATTGCTTTGATTTATTTAAGAAAATTTTATTAAAGAAAGAAAGAAAGAGTGTGCGGGCGGCGAGCCCCCACTATACCAGTAGACTTACTAATTCCAGGGGTGTGGTCGAGTGACTTAACTTGATTTCGTGCTTCATATTAACCTACCATTAAAGCGAGTGACCTTTTTATTGAGATTTCCTATCGAGCATGGACACAACTATACTAAATATAGCCCAGTAATCTTCTTAGTGCTTAATTTAGACCTAATACATAAAGAATAAGAGCAAATAAACCATCGTCCCACCTTGAAGACGACCAGCGTCTTCATTCACTAGGTAGGTCTCTGGTAAGAAAAATCCCTCTAGTCTCTGGCAGTAAAACCATTAGATCAGTTTTTAGAGCAGTCGCGTAACAAAGCATCCAACAAGTACGCAATCCTTCCCGAACACTAGAACGATCTTGTTGGACTTTTGTTGTTCTCGGTTTGACTTTAGTAGGTTTTATACCCTACTGTTGTTGTACTTCTGATTTTGCCTTCAATTTTGTTTTAAGTTGCGAATTTTTGTTTTTTTGTGTCTACCTAAACTTTCGTACGAGCGTATTTGAATTTTTGTGCCCCGTTAAATTTATCAAATTATTGCTGATTTATTAAAGCTATCGTAATCTCGGAAGCAATTTTTCGATTTTTTGGGACATTTAAAAAGGCTTACTGTGATTATTTGGTGTTTTTATCGTTTTAGCTGGACTTTAGTCACGCGTCAATAAAATCAGTTGATAGATTCGTCAGCAGATAAATAAAGAATTACCTAATTAATTATTGATACCTAAAGAATTACCAGATTAATAAAAGATATAGATAATGCTATAGATATTGATTGTTCTGAATCAATTTCATTAGTCAATATTAATTAGAATAGTTATAGTTATAATAGTTAGAATCGTTAGGGGCTTTAAAATAAGCCAAAAATAATTACGCTTTCAGAGCTAAATGTGCTAATTCATTTCTTAAAGCTTTCTAGTCGAAGATTATGCCCATAGCACGAAATGTCGTACCTGCTTAAATCGCAGCCGCTTCGGTATAAAACACAGCATATTCGAATTAGAAAATCTCATTCATTTCAGTAATAGGAATGATTTTAGCTCGTATTACTGCTGCAATAGGGCTTAAATATTTTACTAATTTGCAATACGATACCATGATTACTTTATCACCATTTTTCTGTAATGAAACATTAAAATTTTGCTACTGCCTAATATTAGTAATAAGTGTAGATTGGCTGGCCAATCACTGTTAGCGGGGCCGGGGGGTGCTTGCCGTCGCCCCGTGTTTAGGGTGCAGACTCTGAGCAAGACGAGCCTTGCCATGCACAGCCTTCAGGACATTCGTAACTGAAAACGGAGAACGAATTGCTGTAAAGCAGATTCAGATTCAAACGTGTCTGAAGACAGATTGTCGATATAAATATATATCGAATATTATATGTCCCGGTGCTCGTGGTAAAGTAACTCATTATCTTTCAAGACATTTTTTAATTTCAAGTTTTGTTGTATGCTAAAACTAATTTCTGCAGGTGCCTCCATTTTTACACAGGGGGTGTGTCTCGGGCGAGCCTTCTCATTCACAACCCCCTCGAAGATTCTTGTAGAGTTTGCTGCAATGAGATGATGGCGTTTAAAAATTAGCCAGCTGAGCTTTAATTCATGATGGGAACTAGAATACCAGACAAGAACACGAGAGCTGAAATATACTTGTATCCGTAGAAATTTTTAAGACCGACAGAAACTGTGTTTTTGCTCTCATGATGCTAAACAAAAGGAGGTAATGGCGGTGGATCTGGGGCTGCTCGAAGACCGCTGAAGCCGCCGATGATGAGCTGGTCTGACAGCTGCGGCAGCGGACTCGCACTGCTTAGCGATGCCGACCTGACTGAAGATGACACTGACAGCGACAGCGAGCGACCCGATATCGACACGGATATCTTCACGGAGCGAAGCTGCTTCGAAGTTAGCCGAAGATGGATATCCGTTATGATGTGAATCTTATTGTTTTTAATCATGCGGCTAATAATTATACAAATATATATGGTAAGTAACTGTCTAGAAAAATCATGACGAACGACACAGAACTTTCGCATATGTCACTGTAATGCAATCAGTTAGTGAGCATGCGATTATCCATCCTCACATGAAACGATGTGATGCCAAAGTTTGCCTGTAAGCCACAAGTAATAAATCAAGAGAAGTGATCGGTCTGCATTCAAAGCAATTTTAAAGAGCACAAAGCGCAGGCCGCTAACAGTTCACTCAGACCAGGGAAAAAATTTTCACCTTGAGCTATCGTTGGAGCTGCATATTGAAAGCAGAATTCTAAGATTGTAGAAAGTATGATGTCGAACTTTTATGATTGAAATGTGGAGATATTTTACTCACAAAAGCACTTCAATCCTACGCAGCATAGGGAATCTCAATCGTGACACAGCACAGGGAATTTTGTGATAGGGAGGGAGTGAGCGGGAGAGTGGGTGAGAGGGATAATGGGGGAGAGGGAGTGAGGGAGAGAGAGGGAGAGAGATGAGGAGAGAGATGAGGAGAGAGGAGAGAGGGAGAGTGAGAGGGAGAGTGGGGAGAGGGAGACAGAGGAGTGTGAGGGAGAGAGAGAAAGAAAAGATAGTGAAGGAACGCAGAGACACTGGAGCAATGGAATTGGGGACTCTACTCACAATTCAACGATCTCTATGAAGGGCACACATGGCGAGTTCGGTTGAGTGCAAAACTCAGCGGCAAGAAATATTAGCAAACTCGGACAAAAAAATGG
>NIVC01004548.1:0-42361 GCA_002269645.1 Macrostomum lignano
GCTTCATCGCGTGCTGCCGGACGGCGGTGCGCCGAGTGCAGAGCCGCTCGGAGGCCGTGCCGCTTGGCCTGGCGCTGCTCAGCCTGGACACCCTGGCCATTGTCTTCTGGGTGAGTCAGCCAGCTGGGTTTGCATGCTGCTATTGATAATCCCATTCTCATGAGCTAATCCCTGACCGTGACATGCATGCTGCTATTGATAATCCATTCTCATGAGCTAATCCCCTGACCGTGACATGCATGCTGCTATTGATAATCCCATTCTCATGAGCTAATCCCCTGACCGTGACATGCATGCTGCTATTGATAATCCCATTCTCATGAGCTAATCCCCTGACCGTGACATGCATGCTGCTATTGATAATCCCATTCTCATGAGCTAATCCCCTGACCGTGACATGCATGCTGCTATTGATAATCCCATTCTCATGAGCTAATCCCCTGACCGTGACATGCATGCTGCTATGATAATCCCATTCTCATGAGCTAATCCCCTGACCGTGACACGCATGCTGCTATTGATAATCCCATTCTCATGAGCTAATCCCCTGACCGTGACATGCATGCTGCTATTGATAATCCCATTCTCATGAGCTAATCCCCTGACCGTGACATGCATGCTGCTATTGATAATCCCATTCTCATGAGCTAATCCCCTGACCGTGACATGCATGCTGCTATTGATAATCCCATTCTCATGAGCTAATCCCGTTCTCATGAGCTAATCCCATTCTCATTAACTAATCCCATTCTCATGAGCTCATCCCATTTTCATGAGCTAATCCCATTCTCATGAGCTCATCCCATTTTCATGAGCTAATCCCATTCTCATGAGCTAATCCCCTAACCGTGACATGCATGCTGCTCATAATACTACTGCTCATACTACTGCCTGCTCATACTACTACCCGTACTACTGCTCATTCTAATGCTCATACTTTTTTCTCATACTACTGCTCTTATAGGCGGCTTATACTACTTCTCATACTAATGCTCTTATAAGCGGCCTATACTACTTCTCATACTAATGCTCTTATAAGCGGCTTATACTACTTCTCATACTACTGCTCGTGCTGCTACTCGCACTGCTTGTCATACTTTCTGCTCTTACTAATAGTCATACTTTCTGCTCTTACTAATAGTCATACTTTCTGCTCTTACTAATAGTCATACTGCTACTCATCCTACTCGCCATATTCATCCTGCTCATACAAAACGCAACTCCTGCTGCAGACCGGCTTTGTCTCGCTAGACTCCATCGCCCACTGCGACTGCCTGCTGCTTGACGGCCTTCTGGAGCGGCTGCCGGCGGAGGCCGCTTGCCGGCCGCTGCTGCCCGCCTGCTCCGCCTGGCCGCCCTGCTGTCGCCCGTGTGGCCCAGGCAGCCCGGCGTGCCGCTCCGCTCCCAGCTGCTGCAGCTGGTCTCCGCGCTCTCCTCCACTGCCACCGCGTCGGCGGCGACTTTACCGAATTCGGCGAGTCAGCAGCCGCCACCGCCTGACAGTCTCCGCTCGGCGCTGCTGCTGCTGCTACACGCGCTGTCCCGCTGTGCCGACAGCCTCCTGCAGCTGTTTGCCGACCCCGGCCTGGCCGACTTCGCCCTTGAATGCCTTCAACGGTACGCCGTGTCCGTCGCCGAGGACAGAGCTGCGGCATCGGCTGAGACGGCCGTGGCCCTGACCGGCAATCTGCTGCTGCCGCACTCGCCCTGCCGCCACCGCCTGCTCACCGAGTCCTGCCTGTCGCTGCTGCTCAACCTCCTGGCGACTGCTGCCTGCCCGCGCCGACCCGGCAGCGAAGTCTCCGCCTGAGCCTGGCCTGGGCGCTGGCCAACGCCGCCTACGACTGCGGCGACAGCGCCGCCTGGCAGCTGCTGGCCGACCGACTGCCGCAGCTCCTGGCCGCCATGCTGGACGAGCTGCAGCTGCCGCGCACCCAACTGGAGCCTTCGGTGACCATCGCAACTGGTGACGCCACCGCAGACGCCGCGCCTGCTGCAAAGCGCTGGAGGCGCTGCGCAACCTGCTGGCTGGCGGAGCTGACCGAGCCGACCGCCTGCTGTTGGCGCGGCCGCAGCTGCTGCCGCTGCTGGAGTCCGCGCTGGACCCCTGCCTGCCCGCCGAGTCCGTTCTGCGGCCCGCCGCCCTGGCCGCTCTGGTCAACGCCGCTGACGGAGGGGCGGCCGCCCGACTGGCGCTGCTGCCTCGGGAAGCCCTCCTGCTGCGTGTGCGTGACTGCCTGGTGAGCGACTGCCATTCCTGGAGCCTTCCCTGTGACAGTCCTGGAGCCTTCCCTGTGCCAGTCCTGGAGCCTTCCCTCTGCCATTCCTGGAGCCTTCCCTGTGCCCTTCCTGGAGCCTTCCCTGTGCCAGTCCTGGAGCCTTCCCTGTGCCAGTCCTGGAGCCTTCCCTGTGCCATTCCTGGAGCCTTCCCTGTGCCATTCCTGGAGCCTTCCCTGTGCCAGTCCTGGAGCCTTCCCTGTGCCAGTCCTGGAGCCTTCCCTGTGCCATTCCTGGAGCCTTCCCTGTGCCATTCCTGGAGCCTTCCCTGTGCCAGTCCTGGAGCCTTCCCTGTGCCAGTCCTGGAGCCTTCCCTGTGCCAGTCCTGGAGCCTTCCCTGTGCCATTCCTGGAGCCTTCCCTGTGCCAGTCCTTGGAGCCTTGTGCCAGTCCTGGAGCCTTCGTTGTGCACCTTACATTTAGAACCTAAATTTTACAGCCTCACAAAGTATTAAATCAGATTTATTTAAGCATTTTTTATTGAATTGATACAGAAGCAAGTATATCACTAAGGCCAATGTTAAATTCATTTCAGAGTCAACCGGAACTGCCTCTGCCGCAGCTGAGCCTGAGAATTTTCACAAATCTGATGGAGCCGCGACCGAATGCTGAAGCAGCTTCTGAGACGGAAGCTGACTTCGCTTGTGAGTTTGTGTTGATTGGAACGGTCCCTCCCAATGTACGCTCCCGACCACCAATGTACACTACCACCACCCCAATGTCCACTCCCACCACCCCAATGTGCACTCCCACCACCCAATGTACGCTCCCGACCACCCCAATGTACACTCCCCACCACCCCAATGTACACTCCCCACCACATCAATGTACACTCCCCACCACATCAATGTACACTCCCCACCACCCCAATGTACACTCCCCACCACATCAATGTACACTCCCCACCACATCAATGTACACTCCCCACCACCCCATACACTCTCCTTACCACCCTTTTCAGCGCCGGACCCGCAGTGCCGCTCCGTGCTGGCGAAGCTGGGCTTCCCCGACCAGGTGGCGAAGCTGCTGGACCGCAGCCACCGCCATCCCATCCTGACTGCTGAGGAGACGCTCCGAGCGGAGCGAATGCTGAACCTGTTTTAATTTATTTATTCTAAACTGCCTAACACTATTCAATCGCCATTTGTTTAATCTTTAGTCTAAGTGTTACATTGCGACATTTTATTCCCAATTTTATCCCATTCTAGTTGCTGCTTTTACTGCCTCGTGGCGCAGTCTATTGGCCACAGCGGAACTTGTCTGACAGAGCGCTTCCCGCCTATTTTACCCCTCTGACCTCGCGACCCCGTCTGCTCCCCTTTTTATAACGACCAGTTTATTGTTTTCGATTGCAGTGCTTTTTAAACTGAACATCAGTTCATTGAAATTCTAACAATTGCTGAACCTGTTAGCACACACCGCTCTCACTGATGATGGTCATTGCGCTGGCATACTCAAAAATACATCAGATCGTTTTTGAAAAATTTAACTTAAATAATTTCTTTGCTTATTTGATCTCAGAACTGCAGGAAAAAGGTGTCCTAGCATAAGACCCCGTAATACAGTACTTGGGACAGTTGGAGGACAGCTGCCCTGCCGAGCTTATAACTGTTTAACACTTTCTCATATAAGTACTTATCGGTTTATCTCATAAATGTCTAAACAGTAATCTTAGCTGTAAACATTAACTGCATATTGCAAGCTAAATAACTTAAACTCGAATAGCTCTAATCGTAACCATTTGCTAGCATGCACTCGTTCCAGGCCTTCCCTGCCTCATCCCAAGGTACACTCGCTCCCGGCCCTCCCTGCCCAACACCAAGGTACACTCGCTCCCGGCCCTCCCTGCCCAACCCCAAGGTACACTCGCTCCCGGCCCTCCCTGCCCAACCCCAATGTACACTCGCTCCCGGCCTTTTCTGCCCAACCCCAATGTACACTCGCTCCCGGCCCTCCCTGCCCAACCCTAATGTACACTTGCTCCCGGCCCTCCCTGCCCAACCCCAATGTACACTCGCTCCCGGCCCTCCCTGCCCAACCCCAATGTACACTCGCTCCCGGCCCTCCCTGCCCAACCCTAATGTACACTCGCTCCCGGCCCTCCCTGCCCAACCACTATGTACACTCGCTCCCGGCCCTCCCTGCCCAACCCCAATGTACACTCGCTCCCGGCCTTTTCTGCCCCACCCCATTGTACACTTCCGATTTTCCCTCTCTCACCCCAATTTTCACTCGCTCCCGGCGTTCTCTGCCTCACCCCAACGTACACTCGCTCCCGACCTTCCCTGCCCCACCACAATGTACAGTCGTTCCTGAAACATGACTTCTCAGAATAGATTTTATATTTATCGGCACTCAAATGAATGATAAAATGAAAGTCACAGTTTGGTCAGCTGCTGGTCACTGCGTTGATTTTTGTCAGTCTGCTCCTCCGTCGAAGCCACCATCAAAGTCGCCATTATAGTCCATGTTCTGATCGAACTGGTCATGGCTCATACCGTGATCGAACTGGTCATGGCTCATACCGTGATCGAACTGGTCATGGCTCATACCGTGATCGAACTGGTCATGGTTCATGCCGTGATCAAATTGGTCATGGCCCATACCGTGATCGAACTGGTCATGGCTCATACCGTGATCAAACTGGTCATGGCTCATACCGTGATCGAACTGGTCATGGCTCATACCGTGATCGAACTGGTCATGGCTCATACCGTGATCGAACTGGTCATGGCTCATACCGTGATCGAACTGGTCATGGCTCATACCGTGATCGAACTGGTCATGGCTCATACCGTGATCGAACTGGTCATGGCTCATACCGTGATCGAACTGGTCATGGCTCATACCGTGATCAAATAAGTCATGGCTCATATCGTGATCGAATTGATCGTGATCCATGTCGTGATCGCTCTCATCTTGATCATCGTCGTCCTCCTCGTCTGGGGAGCATCTGGGCTGCATCATTCTGTTGGCAATCCACGGCTTGGCGCGCCGAGGCTTAGCGCCCCACGACCGGCCGCCCCCAGACAGGCCTCCTCTGAACAGTCCCCCGAGCAAGCCGCCCACGAACAGCCCTCTGGACAGGCCATCCTTGGACGGGCCACCCCTGGACAGGCCACCCCTGGACAGGCCAGCCCTGGACAGGCCACCCCACTTCGGAATGCCAATATTGGGGCCGCTCCTGGCCAGGCCGCCGGCGAGGCCGCCAGCCAGGCCGCCGACCATGGCCGAGCCCATAAGCTTGGGAACGCCCGAAAAGCTTTTCGGCGCACCGAAGCTCATTGGGCGCTGCTGGTGCATCATCGGCGCCTGCGTCTGACCGAACGGCATCGAGCCGCGGTAGGCGGGCATCGACACGCTGGGCTCCACTGGATAGAATAGCAGCAGCACGGTTGGCGCGAACTCATGGATAAGGCGCGCAGTCGAGTCGTTGTAGTTCAGGTCACGCCGGGTCGAGTCGTAGCCCAGATGGCCGGCCCAGCCGCTGCAGTGGTCCCGCAGTCTCTGCCTGAAGTATTGGTTGCTTCGCAGTCCGTCGTAGGTTTGTCTTCGGTAGGGCTCGGCCAGGGTCATGTAGGCCTGGTAGATCTGCTGTGTGCGCCTTGACGCCTCGTACTCGTTGCTAGGGTGCCATCTGAAATTACAGAGTGGATTGCTAATCCAGCCAGTATGCCAGCTGCAAGTACGGAGTGGATTGCGAATCTAGCCAGTATGCCAGCTAGAAGTACGGAGTGGATTGCTAATCTAGCCAGTATGCCAGCTGGAATAACGGAGTGGATTGCGAATCTAGCCAGTATGCCAGCTAGAAGTACGGAGTGGATTGCTAATCTAGCCAGTATGCCAGCTGGAATAACGGAGTGGATTGCGAATCTAGCCAGTATGCCAGCTAGAAGTACGGAGTGGATTGCTAATCTAGCCAGTATGCCAGCTGGAATAACGGAGTGGATTGCGAATCTAGCCAGTATGCCAGCTGGAATAACGGAGTGGATTGCGAATCTAGCCAGTATGCCAGCTGCAAGTACGGAGTGGATTGCTAATCTTGCCAATATGCCAGCTGGAATTAAAGTGGATTGCTTATCTAGCTAATTATAGATTTAGTAGTGTAGCACGGACTGCTAATCTAAATTGAATATTAGTTCTAATATGTCAAAGCTTTTCAAAGCAGGCGAGAACTCACCGCTCACGCAGCTGTCTGTAGGCAGATTCGATGCTCTGCTTGCTGGACAAGCCCGACACGCCCAGCACCTCGTAGTAGAAATCCTCGGCCATGAATCTTGCCGTCAGAGCGCGGATCAGTTTCCAGATTTTGTCTCAAATCTATATACGGACTCGGGATCGAATTCTTGCCATAGAGTGCATTTTGGTTTTCTTATTCAAATCGGCAGTTTTGAATGCAAAACGAAGGCTATTTTTTATTAAATGAAATTGGTAAAAGTTAACAGAAACGCTGCTCAGGCTACTTCCAGTAGTCAGTTGATACTTGATGATTTGATTTCAGCTCAGCGCCGAGCCAGCTGGTTCAGAGCCGTGGTGGTCTGCTCCGTCTGCTCGCCGTTTTTGAACACCGTCGTCACCTTTACCCCGTTCTCGACTGTCGTTCTGACGACCGTCCGGTTGCCCTGCCCGTCTTCCGTGGTCGTCTCGCTGACCGCGCTGAACTGCCCGACAATTCCATCGTTGCCGACGTCGGCACTGCTGAACACTTCGTTATAGACGAAGAACGGGTCGCGGAAGGCGCTCCAGAGGTTCCGGTGCAGCTGCTCGGCTGTCGTGCTGCTCCACCTGAAGCTGCCGCCACCCGGCCGCGGACCGTGGGAGCTGCGGCGAGTGCGGTCATAGTCCGCCCGGCGGCTCGGGTCCGACAGCACTTGGTAGGCCTCGGACAGCTTGCGGAATCGCAGCTCGGCCTCCGGTCGGTTGTTCGGGTTCTTGTCCGGGTGCCACCTGGAGCAGTGGTTGCAGTGCGCGGGTGAGTTGGGGTTGGCAATGACCGTTTTCCGCCTTTTCAGCGCATCTTGCTGAACTCATCTTTTTCTGGTGCTTTGCTGGCACTTAATTGATACATTTCTCGAGTCTTAATTACGAGCCTTTCGTACACCCTGCTGACATTCTTACAGGTACTTCGCCTTTTGTCATTTACTGACATCACTAGACATCACGCACTTTACTGACATCTAGCATTCACAATGTCATCTTTACTTCTCTTTGGTATGAGGTATCTCTTTGGTATCTTTGGTAAAATCTCACCTTAGTGCCAGTCGCTTGTACGCCTCCTTAATCTCCTGGGCCGTGGCCGATGGAGGCACCTCCAGAATGGCGTAAAATTCCTCGGGGTTGGACATGGTTTCGTCTTTGCTAATCTTACTATTCTAATTAGCATCACTTGTGTGCTTTCCAGAATATGCACGCAAATACGGTTGTGCCATAGACTACGCTTGCGCGAGCTAAAATACTTTAATTAGCACATGTCGTAAGGTGTCGTAGCGAGTGTTGAAAAGGATTGTTGGTTTAGTGCAAAATCAAGATCTGTATATTTTTTTTTAACTAAAATGTCTTGGGTTGACCTTATAAACAAAAAAATCTTGAATGCTACTGAAGCTCAGTGAATTGAAATGAATTATTCTTTTTAAAACGCTTTTAATAACAGAGGTTCGGTGTCCGGAAATTTGGTTTGCAGGTCGAGTGAGAGTTAGAAAATGAGAGTGCACCGATCAAAAGCACTCGTCGTAAGCAGACTTTGCTCTCTTATCTTCCAGTTCCAAATCCTTTATAACTTTTGGCTGTCCTCCACCATTCACTTGTTAGTCTTGGTACTTTTTGTTGTCAACACGGATGTTGTTTTGTGCGAACCACCGCGGTGCGAGCTGGGACCACCATGGTGCGAGCTGGGACCACCGTGGTGCGAGCTGGGACCACCGTGGTGCGAGCTGGGACCACCATGATGCGAGCTGGGACCACCATGCTGTGAGCTGGGACCACCACCGCGCTGCGATATGGGACCAACCGAGACTGTCATTGCCTTGGAGACGTTGGTCAACTTGGTGGTCAGCCCCTTGATTCTCATGTCCACCTCCTTGCCGTTGCGGGTTACATTAAGGGTCATCTCACCGCCAGTTGACTGCACGGTGGTAATTTCAATCTTGTTGCCGAACGGGTCCACATTCTTGGTGTGACGGGTGCCCTTGGCGATGTGCCGCTGCACCAGCTGCTCGCAGAAGGCCCGGTCGCTGAGGTCAGACGGCGAGTTGCAGACGGCCTCGACGTGCACTTTGTACGGATCCCGCAGAGAGATTAGGTTGGACGGGAAAGAGAGCGCCTCTCCGCTCTCCGACTTCTCGCTGAGGAAGTTCTTCCTGAGTGCCGTCTCGAATTCCTCGGTTAACTGGTCCAGTTCCATGGTGGATTCCTGCTTGACTCGCGACTCCTTGGATTTAACGTCGTTCTTTTCGAGGTCCTGTGCGTTAGACTTCAAAAGGCACTGCAGGTAGCGTTTGCGTTTTTCGTTGCAGTACAGAATCTGGAAGGCCTCGCTGATGCGGAAGAAGTGCCGCTCAGACTCCGCCTTGTTGTCCGGGTTGTTCTCCGGGTGCCACCTTGGTGTCAGATTGGCAAGGGAGTGATTTGGTCGGAGTGAGGCAATGGGAAGCTGATAATCAGGGTTGAAACGCAAATTGATTTCTGGTGTACAGGTGCTGCTTGAGATCGAGATTGAATAGAAGAATTTACGCATTGAGGAATAAAAGCGACGCTTGAATACGGCGTACATTAGTTGAACACTATTGACAGTAGCATAATAACACCGAATCTGCAACTTGTATTCGCGATTTCGCATGAATGAAATATTTAAATTTCCACAACTGACTGTTTGTTTGTTATTAATCACAATTTGTTAGTTTAGTTAGTCAGTGAGTCACAGTCACAGACCCCTAATTGGACTATCTGGTCGCTACAAAACACTCGTGAAATTTGACTCCTAGCATTGCAGTTTTTGGAGGAGAGCAGAATAGCTCTGCGGTTAGCCCTAGCCCCTGAGGCATACATGCCTGACAATGAGAACCGGAGTCGCTATACAACCTGTGTGAACGTGTGCCTGCATGCATAAGCCTCGTATTCGTTTGCGAGAGTGCATCAGTGGAACAGGCATGACTGCTTGGATCCTCGCCGGCTGTGGATAGACTGTTGTCACAATTTTTGCAGTACCAAAGCCACTGCAAACTACGAGTAATAAGGCATTCTGGTCAGCTCAACGCACTCTTCACCGGACATTCTGGTCAGCTCAACTCACTCTTCATCAGACATTCTGGTCAGCTCAACGCACTCTTCACCGGACATTCTGGTCAGCTCAACTCACTCTTCATCAGACATTCTGGTCAGCTCAACTCACTCTTCATCAGACATTCTGGTCAGCTCAACTCACTCTTCATCAGACATTCTGGTCAGCTCAACGCACTCTTCACCGGACATTCTGGTCAGCTCAACTCACTCTTCATCAGACATTCTGGTCAGCTCAACGCACTCTTCACCGGACATTCTGGTCAGCTCAACTCACTCTTCATCAGACATTCTGGTCAGCTCAACGCACTCTTCACCGGACATTCTGGTCAGCTCAACGCACTCTTCACCGGACATTCTGGTCAGCTCAACGCACTCTTCACCGGACATTCTGGTCAGCTCAACGCACTCTTCACCGGACATTCTGGTCAGCTCAACGCACTCTTCACCGGACATTCTGGTCAGCTCAACGCACTCTTCACCGGACATTCTGCTCAGCTCAACGCATTCTTCACCGGACATTCTGGTCAGCTCAACGCACTCTTCACCGGACATTCTGGTCAGCTCAACGCACTCTTCACCGGACATTCTGGTCAGCTCAACTCACTCTTCATCAGACATTCTGGTCAGCTCAACGCACTCTTCACCGGACATTCTGGTCAGCTCAACGCACTCTTCACCGGACATTCTGGTCAGCTCAACGCACTCTTCACCGGACATTCTGGTCAGCTCAACGCACTCTTCACCGGACATTCTGGTCAGCTCAACGCACTCTTCACCGGACATTCTGGTCAGCTCAACGCACTCTTCACCGGACATTCTGCTCAGCTCAACGCATTCTTCACCGGACATTCTGGTCAGCTCAACGCACTCTTCACCGGACATTCTGGTCAGCTCAACGCACTCTTCACCGGACATTCTGGTCAGCTCAACGCACTCTTCACCGGACATTCTGGTCAGCTCAACGCACTCTTCACCGGACATTCTGGTCAGCTCAACGCACTCTTCACCGGACATTCTGCTCAGCTCAACGCATTCTTCACCGGACATTCTGGTCAGCTCAACGCACTCTTCACCGGACATTCTGGTCAGCTCAACGCACTCTTCACCGGACATTCTGCTCAGCTCAACGCACTCTTCACCGGACATTCTGATCAGCTCAACGCACTCTTCACCGGACATTCTGGTCAGCTCAACGCACTCTTCACCGGACATTCTGATCAGCTCAACGCACTCTTCACCGGACATTCTGATCAGCTCAACTCAATCTTCATCAGACATTCTGGTCAGTTATCAATCTCGATCAAGAACGCTCCAATTTCAATTATTTGTCCTTGCGACTCACTTAGTGGCCAATCGCAGGTAAGCATCTTTGATTATCTTCGGGTCGGAAGTTTGCTGCAGCTCCAGAACTTGATAGTAGTCCAACTTCATTGTGGCCTGCTTTCTCCGAAACAAATCTCAAGTTCGCTGCAAGGGCCACCCGTCTTGAGCTGTTAAGTACTTCATCAGCTCTACTTAAAGATGGCCTTAGCTACTTCACCCGTGACCGAACTCGAATAGTCTGTGGTCTTATTTGTCAAACATCTTCACTTCCTCGCCAAGACAGAAAATAATCGTCTTGATCCACGGGCTTCTAGAATTAAAAACCTGGAATGGAAAGCCGATTCTGCTAACCATTGGCCTTTAAGTACCTTGAATACAGAATCGCAGAAAATGATTTTCTCACTTGAACTTCCAATATACTCATAAAATGTAGTTATAGTATTCGTTTAATTAGCTGATGCAGATTATATGAGCGTAATGGGTTCAAATGTTTATCCGAAAAGTCCAGGTGTGGAGTGGTCAATTTATTGAATAAAACTGAAAGATCATAACTCTCCTATCTCATTTGATGCACTTTCAACTTCTATTCTCGTAGATTTCGAGCTGTCTTTGGAGCTGTGCCCTTGATATTATTGAGTCCCTTTTACGGCGATATTCCGTGTACACCTGGCAGTCTCGGAAAGAGTAAAGCTCAGAAAAACCAAAAGGTATAAAATGCCCGGTCTTAAAATGATGCCTCAAGAAAGCAAAATCCAAATATCGTAATATCTTCCATTTAAATAATAACAGAAAATTATGATTAGAAGTGTATAGGCCGTGAGATTCGGTCGTCACGGGTCTCTGGGCAGCCGCCGCATGCCTGGCGGCGGGTCAGGCGCCTCATCAATGATGATGATGTGCCCGGCCCCGCGCTTCGTCTCCCGCTCCTCCTCCTGCCAGTCCTCCGGCTTCACGCTGACGCTGAAGTTCTGCACCAGCTTGCCGTTCCGCTTCACCTTGATGTTCTTCATGCCATCGGTGTAGTCAATCGTGGTGATCACCGTCTTGTTGCCGAATACGTCAAGGACGTCGGTGAGCTTGGCCATGGAGGCAATGTGCCACTCCACCAGCTGCTCGCAGTAGGTCCACGGACTCTTGTTGGGCTTCGCGCCGCCAACCACCTCGTTGTAGACGCGGTACGGGTTGCGTAGCGACAGCAGCGTCTCGGGGAAGCACGTGACGGTGTTTCCCCCCACCTGCTGAATCATGAGGTTTTTGCCCAGGGCCGTCTCGTCCGGCAGTCCCTTGGGCTGCGCGTGCGCGTACTTGTGACCCAGGACCACCGGCTCCTCTGCCGCTTTCGACCCGCTCTCAGACAGTACGCTGCTCAGGCTGCTGCTACTTTCGCTTCTGGCCTTCTCAACTTGTACTGGGCCGGCGCATTCCTCGTTGAGTAACTGCATGGAGGAACCGGGCTTTTTCACAAAGGGCTTGGCCGCCTTCTTCAGCGCCTTTTTGTAGTGATACCTGCGCTTGTGGTCCGAGAGGATTTGATAGGCCTCGCTAATCCTGCGAAAGCGCTTCTCTGCCCGGGCTTCGTAGCCCGGATTGTTGGCCGGGTGCCACCTGGAGACCGGTTTGCGGGCACAGAAGCTTTGCTGAATCATGCTGATTGAGGTATGAGTGGGTATGTTTCTAACACCTGTCCTAGTCTCAAGAGGTACGAGTAAGAATACATGTCTAATACCTGCCCAAGCCTCTGGACTTGCTTCAGGCCTCAATATTTCGATTTGGCGTTTAAGTCTGATTATTTAACGCTAGCAAATTACTCACTGCTCAGCGAGCTGTTTGTAAGCCTCGGTGATTTCGTTGGCCTTTGCGGCTCTCGACAGCCCCAAGATGTCGTAGTAGTCCAGCTTCATGCTGGCCAACGCGGCTTGCGAAGGCAAATTATTGCGGCAGCTCAGGCAGCCTCAAGTCACTGCCATGGGTTGGGCTGAGCACGCCACGATTAACCTTGTCACCGTCTCGGTCATAGACTATAAAAATGGTGATAATCTCCAAAACCGAAGAGGAAGTTTGCTGTCCAAATAATTATTTTTTACTACTCACTCGTCAGTTCTTTGCAGTTTAGAATTTAGTGCTATACTTGTAAAAACAAAAATTCCCTACTCGCCAATGCATTTTGCAGCGAAAACCTGCAGCGTCCAGCAAAAATTGTCACGATTTGCCAGTGCAGCGTTAGCTGTCCATGCCCCAGCTATAGCGAATATCGTATCTCTCTCAGGCTTTCGAGTCAATACTGCCCCTGGGCAATGCGCAGCACAGCTCTACCCCACAGTGTGCAGTCGATCGCCTTGCCGCCCTTTGCACTGCAGTATCATCTGTACGAGCGATCGCGCTACGTGTAAAAAAGATAAACGATCTGCCTATGAGACCACCTGCGCTAATTTAGTTTCAATTTTGTTTTCCAGGTAAAATAAACGCTGAGCCAACGTCAAGCAGACAGAGATGCTTCGATTGCTGCTCCTGCTACTGAGCTTGGCGGCGGCCTGCCAGGCTGATGAAGACTTCCCGTTTCGCAATGTCAGCCTCCCGTGGCCGGACCGGGCCGACGATCTGGTTGGCCGCCTGACTGCTCAGGTGAGGGGGGAAGGCGGGCAATGCCGAGCCAGGAAAGCCTGCCCCAGTTTTCGCCTGTTTTTGCATCGTAAAAACATTGCGTTCTTGAATTCAACATCCACAGTTTTTAGTTCAAGCATTCGGAGGGAGTTGAAGCGACTGAAAGGTCGGGGGTTCGATTCTCGACCCACTCTGAACAATTTGTGTCCTTGAGCAAGACACTTAACTCTGCATTGCTTCAGTCAAACCAGTTGTGAAATGAGTACCAGCATTAACTAGGGTAATTGAGGGTGTGTGTGGCGACCCTCCAGTCCTTGGGACTGAACAGCCGTACGCAGCCTTCAGATGCGCAGCACAATAGCTGCGGCTGAGCTGTCGGTTGCACATCTGCGCATTGGGGCAGGTGTAGTCAATTATTATTATTATATAAAAACATCCGGCCAATCTGTAATCACCCTAGAAATCTTCTGCACAATTACTCTTGAAAATAGGTTCATAGGATGTAAAAAAGAGTCACATAAACACCCTTAAATCGTTCACAAAAATCCGCATAAACATCCCCGAAAATGGCTGGATGAAGACGTTGAAATCGTTCACATAAAGCGTCAGGTAGATGTCCGCATAAAAAAACCTCTAAAATATATGGATGCAACCCAACCAAAATATCGGCCGGTAACTTGTGCTGATGCCCATTAACCACATTTTGGCATCAATGACCCAAAAGTTGCATAAACGCCCCACAATGTTCGCAAAAAATCTTGAAAACAAACCGGCAAGCCCCCACCGCCCGCAGGAGCTGGTGCAGCAGCTGGCCAAGGGCGGCGGCGGCCCGTTTGGTGGCCCGGCGCCCGCCATCGCCCGCCTTGGCATCGGGCCGTACCAGTGGAACACTGAGTGCCTGCGCGGCGCCGTCAAGTCCGGCCAGGCCACCTCCTTCCCCCAGGCGGTCGGCTTGGCCGCCACCTTCGATACGGACATTCTCAGCCAGGTTGGCCGCGCCACCGGCCTGGAGGTTCGCGCCAAGCACAACGACTTCGTCGCCAAGGGCGACTACGGCGATCACACAGGGCTCACGTGCTTCGCTCCGGTGATTAATATCCTGCGGCACCCACTTTGGGGCCGCAACCAGGAGACCTACGGGGAAGATCCTCACCTGAGCGGTGTGCTGGGGGCCGCCTACGTTGGAGGACTGCAGGTTGGCTCTGGCAACATTGTGATCCATTGACCCGGGATTCCCTCATCCAATGACCCTGAATTCTCTGACCCAATGACCCTGAATTCTCTGACCCAATGACCCTGAATTCGGTGACCCAATTACCCTGAAATCTCTGATCCAATGACCGTGAATTCTGTGTCTCAATAACCCTGACAGTTAAAGGACTTGTGCAAGCTTTTAACCTTGGTGACTACTTTTTTGAAAAGCTCATCTCACAAGTGACCTTATAGTTCGAGTCCTCTGCTCACCTGCCCGCAGGGCAACGCCACTGACCGCTACCTGCTCACAGGCGCCGGCTGCAAGCACTTCGCCGCCTACGACGGCCCCGACAGCTATCCGGAGTCGCGTTTTGGCTTCAACGCGCTGGTCAGCCAACAGGATCTGGAGCAGACTTTCCTGCCGCAGTTCCGGCGCTGCGTTCAGGCCGGCAGTGTCAGCGTGATGTGCAGCTACAACGCCATCAACGGGGTGCCTGCCTGCGCCAACGCTCAGCTGCTGCGCGAAGTCCTTCGGGAGCGCTGGAACTTCACCGGCTACGTTGTGAGCGACGCCGGAGCGCTGGAGTTCGCCATCCTCTTCCACAAATACTTTGCGGACCGCCTGGTGCGCTGGGGTGACTTTTACTGCTGCCTCGCTCATTGGAAGACCTTGAGTTCCTAATATTCATCGTGCAGAGAACTTCACCATCTCCCTTATCATCCGTTCTTATCTCCCCGTGGCTCCTCATCTCCCCTCTCTTCCTTCTCTGTCTCCCAAAGAAAACGTCATTGAAAACAACTCACTAGTGACTCTAGCGATTCTCTACAGCAACTCCAGCACGCCTCAGATACGACTCTGCGGCCCCAGAGTCACTTGCGTCTCTCCCTAGAGTTGCAGACAATAAAACACATCGAATTGACTTTTTGGCAACTTGTACCGTAACATATTGTCTTTTAGGACTCGTCTAGAGTCGCTTTCTTCGTATTTTACCTGTGTTACCTGCAACGACTCTAAAACTATTTTGACGCGACGCTTCTTGGCCTAGGTGCCGTTTTTATCGGGTCTCTCTCCTCTTCGTTTTTCTCCCAACCCTCCCAACCAATTTTTCCCGCCCGCAGAGCTCTGCCATCGGGTCCCTGAGAGCAGGCGTCAACCTTGACCTGTCCGCCTGCCCCTACGAGTCCTGCGTGGTCTTTGAGCAGCTCTCAGTAGCACTGAACACCAGCCGGATATCCGAGGCGGAGCTGCGGGCCGCCGCCTGGCCGCTGTTCCTTGCCCGCCTGCGGCTGGGTGAGTTCGACCCGCCGGCCCTGAACCCCTACTCCAGCCTTCGGCCCGACCAGTTCATCCAGTCCGCCGCTCACCGGGCGCTCAGCTTGACGGCCGCCCAGACCTCGCTGGTGCTGCTGAAGAACCTCGGCGGCTTTCTGCCCGACGGCCTGATAAAGCGCCCGGCCTCCGCCTGGGCGTGGTCGGCCCGCTGTCCGACGACATGTCGCTGGTCTACGGCGACTACTCGCCGAATCGGATGCCGCAGTTTGAGCAGCCGCTGCTGCCGGCGCTCAAGGAGCGATTCGGTGCTGATAAAATCAGGTGTGATCGCTTGGGAGTGGAGACGGAAGGGTAGTAAAATGAGTTGGCAGATGTCTAATATAGCAGATGTTAGAGTTTGAAGCCGAGAGCAGGGAAGAGAGGAGAGAAGAAAGCGTAAGACAAGAGTGTGAAGAGCGGAGAAGTTGAACAAAGTGAAACAGAGTGAAGAGAGTGGAGCGAATGGAGGGAGCGGCGTAGAGAAGAGAGCGGATGAAAGAGAGGAGAGAGAGTTCAATGGAGAGGCATTTCTGATCGCAGCCACCCAGCGCAGCCGCCCTGATCTCGCCCTTCAGTCACGCGACCTACTGCACAGACGGCGGAGTCTATTGCACTCGACAGGATCCGGCCGCGGTGTCTTCGCTGATCGCGCAGAGCGACGTTCTGTTAGCCGTTGTTGGCACCAGCGTTGACATCGAGACCGAGGCGCTGGACCGGCGGCAGCTCACCCTGCCGGACGGGCAGCTTGCCCTGCTGCGGTTGCTGACCGCCAGCGGCAGGCCGGTTGTGCTGGCCGTGGTGTCCGGAGCTCCCGTCGGCCTGGACGAGGCGATTGGCAATGACAGCGTACGAGCGGTGGTCTGGTGCGGCTATCCCGCGCAGACCTTCGGACCGGTGCGTGGGTGCAGGTTTGGAATGTGGGGGTTTTGATTGTGTGGGGGTTGACGGTGTGCAGTGCATATGGTGGTATTTAATAATGTTATTAGTGCCGTGTCTATTTTCCATTTTAGCCTCTAAGAGCCAAAAGTTGAAAATGATTTCAAGAAGAAGTTTTTGAAAAAAACGTTAAGCCTTTAACCTGATATCTAAAATGAATACGTTTTTGTCGCTGCGGGTCGTTTGATTGTCTTCTACCATTTCTGATTACCTAACGCTCTCACTCCTACTTGCAGTAGGGGAGGTTGCTTCAAATACCAACTGATTCACTCTTGAACTGGCAGGCGCTCATCAACTTGCTGACCGGGCGCTACTCGCCATCGGCCGCCCTGCCGTTCACCTGGCCGTCGGAGCGCGCCCAGCTGCCCAGCATCACCGACTACGATCTGGCTGCGCGCAACCAGACCTACCGCTTCTCCGAGCCCTGGTCGGGCTCGCCTCCGCCTCTGTTCCGCTTTGGCCAGGTGAGCTCCGTCTGGGATCCCTGTTGTTTGGGATCTGTTGCGAGCAGAAAGCCGAAGCTTTGTTCGAAACTTTGGGCCGCAACTTTAATCTCCGGAAGCGGATCCAAAGTCAAGTCCCAAGATCAAACCAACTACAATGATAACTTCTTGTAGAATTCGACAGGAAACACCGATAATATGGGTGATTTTTGTCTTGAGAAGTCTTAAGAAAACAGTCTGAGAAGATGCCAGTCTTAGCATAACACACTCAATTACCAAGTTCTTCAACCAAACAGTGCTGCCAATGCTAAGAGCGCTTTTGTATCTCAGTAAATCAGAGCTTGATTAAAACCAGAGCTCCAGAGTTCCTGCGCGCGATCCCTGGGTACTGCGCGATCCTCGCTCGTGGGGACCAACAAGACGCAGTGTGCGCTCTGCACTGCCTGATCCTAGTCACTGGAACGGGCTGTCTCCTACGAGTACTCGTAGAAAAGCGATGAAATCGTAGTTCGCCGGTAATAATCGATTAGAAACTCAAATTGGGATGAAACTCAGTAGGAATTCAACGAATATGTCCCTTGCGTTTGGTGGGTCCTAGCGGGACTGCATCATCTGTGCTCAACTTGGCTCAAACCGATGCCCCACAGGGCCTGTCCTACTGCCGCTTCTCGCTGACCCACCTGACGGCTCCGCGAGCATCTCGGCTGGCCAAGACCTCCACCTCAGCCTGCGGGTAGCCGCCAACGCTTCGACTAGCGGCATCTCCGAGTGCCCGATTGTGCTCAAAGCGTACCTGACCCCGCCGACTGGCGTGGGAAGAAATCCAACCATCTGGTTGGCCAGCTTTCGCAAATTCCGGCTGCAAAGCGGCTCCTCGGCATCGACAGTGAGCCTCAGCGTCCTGGCCAGGGACATGCAGCTGTGGGACGGCAGCGCCGGCCTCATGCGCAGCTGCCCGGCAACTATGGGCTGCTGGTTGGCGACTATTTCGACGAGAGTTGCGCCGACTGCAGGGTGCGGACAAGCTTTAAAGTTGTGTCGTGATCACTTTTTTCGAGTACGTGCGAATTTTTGGTTTAAGTCCACATGAACTTTAGTACGAGTGCTTGCAAACTTTGGTACGAGTGCTTACAAACTTTGGTACGAGTGCTTGCGAACTTTATCTATGACGAGCGTTGCGAGTGTTGCATCAATGGTTTTACATGTATAAAATGAACTGTTTCAAAATAGTAACTAAGCTTATATTCCAGACAAATCTCCACTGAAATGACACTCTTCTACATGAGATTTTTAGCCAAATTATCCCAGCGTCTGTTTCAATAGCGTCATTGATTTTTCTGACTTCAATTATGTTTTTGTATCTTACAATCTTGCCATTATGATACTACTAATATTAACATTTGCAGTCTCGTATGTCGTGATTCTTCTAACGGATTCGTTCTAAAAGTTATTTGGCCCAAGTTGGTAACCTATTTTTATTTTTATCTTAATTATAAATTTCTTCAACTGCTGTACGAAACTATTCCAGAAATTTACATTAGAAAAAGGAATTTCTTAGAAATAATCCATGTTTGTCCAGTTATTTTTTTATTGAATTAAAGTCTGTCCATTAATTTCAAATGACGTTATTCATCACCGATAAATACTTGAAGGGTATTACGATCACATTACGAGACCATTTTTAGTATATGGACGTACTTGGACTAGCCATGCAAAGTATATGAAACAGGTGCAATGAGATTTCAACTTCAAACTTCTGCAACTTCAAATGCAATGAGGATTTGTTTATTTGAAGTTCACAAATTTACATTAGTCCGGGTGGTGGCAGCAAAGCATAGAAGAATCAGAATGTGCATGTAAACTAATGCCAGCAGCTCTGATTGCATGCTTGTGTTTACGCACGCCATCGCAGTACTGGTTATAAATTTGACAGTTCATCGGATGACATCAGCTCTGTGCAATACATGTATTTTAGTGCGCAATGAATTTCTGACTTCTCAGTGAAACCGATGAGTCATTGACGATAGTGGGTAGTTATATTTATGTTTGATGTCCTCCTACCAAAAGGAGCATTTTGTCGGTCCGCTCTCATAAGGTCGAAAACTTCACATCGTAGCTAAAGCTTAATATAGCAAACAAGACCGGACCGTGCAGAATTTTTGGAGTTGTGAAATTTTGGTCTTGTGAACACCCCCCCCCGAATCTAATATGACCAAAAATAAATTAAAATGATTAACTTTAAAACGATCGACTGTCTAGGAGTCCTGGTCCCCCAGCTGTGGCGCCCCCTTTCCAGCTGATCCCGGCCCACACGATGGAGCCCCCTGGTACTTACTGTCCCTTTCGATGGCAAAATGCCTTGGTAAAGTTGGTTTGGGTAAAAGGCTCATGTGACTCCGATCATGGCTGCATGCTGTGCATTTCCGCGACATTTTCTAAATTTATTATTCTTGCTTAGCTGCTTCTGGAGAACAAGCAGCCGGATTGGGGGGCTTGAATTATACACGATTCACAGAACAGCTTTGCAGCGCTTTTTTACTGCTGAACAACACGCACACATACTGTTACTGATGCATTTTTGCAATTGACTGACTTATTTATTTCTGGAAGCAACTAGCATGACCTGAAAGTGGAGCTTTTGCGCTGTTCAATTGTTTTATTCGCTCAAGCTTCACATTTTTAAAAATCACAATTCATTCGGGATTGTTCTGAATTCATGAACTTCATGTCAAGTCTTGCCATTTTAATTTTTAACTGAGAGTAGGCTAGGCTGTGTAGTGAGAGCTTTTAAGTTAACAGGTTAAAAAATTGCTTGTATCGCTAGTCCGAAATTCAGTTCAAATTCAAACTGGCGCGTTTTTTCTGTCTTGTTGTGTTGTTGACTGCAATCTAACCGACCGGCCGCTTTTCTTATCGATAAGGCCTAAATAAGATTAAGAGCAGCGCCTTCCAGTGTGCCGAGTGCTGGCTGGGTGCGCAAATTTTGGCCCTACTTACTGCTTACTGGTTGGGACCCCCGGACTGGGCCTTGTCAAATTCGCTCTTAGCAAGGGAAGACAAGGCCTGTGCAGAAAACTGCGTGTTATCTGACGGGCCACCCCTTCACCCACAAACCAAAAGCCCGCCGCGTCCATCGCCCCCACAAATGAACGCCCCGACCCCCTTCCTTTTCGCTCACAAAATCAACGGTCGCCACCGATTGGACAGAGGCCCGCCCCCCTCCCGCGCCTAATTGCCAATCTGGTCAATGTATTATGGGCCCTTTTCAAGTCAGATCCAGTTTGTACGCAATGCACACGCAACCCCCCAATGTCCTCCTTTCCTTTCTCTCCCCCTATCTTTAATGTGGGGGCCGGCGATATGCCGATTTAAATTCTTAAAGGCCTACCTAAACCCGCACGAATTCATTAAAACTAAAGCGAAACCGTGTGTTTGGAACACTGACTGACGTCCCGACTCCCGACTCCCCTGGGCTTGGTTTGTCACGAAGCAAGCGTGTGGCGTGTTCCGCGTGCTGCTGCCGGCTCATATCTACCCAAGTTTTCAGCTACTGCTGTGTTTCTGTTCAGCACGTCATTTGGCATTGAAAAAAGAAAAACTCCTTCAACTTTGATAGAATTCATCAGCATTTTGTACCCGCAGTCTGCAAGTTAAAGAAGGTAAGCGTTTGCCATTTGCCATGCTTGGGACCTTTGAATTTCTTAGTAGTTAGTTATATCTGCCGCCTTTCGCCTTTGTGCAAGATTGGCCGTGTGAGAATGACTATTCACTGGCTCTCCTTGGCTTTAGCTTCCCCAAACTTCGCTGTAGCCGCTGATTCCCCTGTCCTTCACTCTGGACCGCTCACCTCTGCTGCTGCTTTCGCTTCCCCGGCCCTTCACTGATGGCCTCTGCCTCCTCGGTGCTTCACCCTCTGCTTTAGCTTTCCCGGTGCTTCACTGAACTCTGCTTTAGCTTCGCGGTGCTTCACTGACCACTGCTTTAGCTTTCCCGGTGCTTCACTGACCTCTGCTTTAGCTTTCCCGGTGCTTCACTGGTCTCTGCTTCCCTGGTGCTTCACTTGCCTCTGCTTTCCCAGTGCTTCAAGTTCGTCTCGGCTTCCCGGTGCTTCAAGTTGGTCTCTGCTTCCCCGGTGCTTCAAGTTGGTCTCTGCTTCCCCGGTGCTTCAAGTTGGTCTCTGCTTCCCCGGTGCTTCAAGTTGGTCTCTGCTTCCCTGGTGCTTCACTGGTCTCTGCTTCCCCGGTGCTTTAAGTTGGTCTCTGCTTCCCCGATGCTTCAAGTTGGTCTCTGCTTCCCTGGTGCTTCACTGGTCTCTGCTTCCCCGGTGCTTTAAGTTGGTCTCTGCTTCCCCGGTGCTTCAAGTTGGTCTCTGCTTCCCCGGTGCTTCAAGTTGGTCTCTGCTTCCCTGGTGCTTCACTGGTCTCTGCTTCCCCGGTGCTTTAAGTTGGTCTCTGCTTCCCCGGTGCTTCAAGTTGGTCTCTGCTTCCCCGGTGCTTCAAGTTGGTCTCTGCTTCCCCGGTGCTTTAGGTTGGTCTCGGCTTCCCGGTGCTTCAAGTTGGTCTCTGCTTCCCCGGTGCTTCAAGTTGGTCTCTGCTTCCCCGGTGCTTCACTGGTCTCTGATTCCCCGGTGCTTCACTGGCCTCTGATTCCCGGTGCTTCACTGACCTCTGCTTCCCCGGTGCTTTATTACTGAGTCAATGTAGTGGTTATTACTGAAGCAACTTAGTTAAAATTTTTAAATAATATCTTCATATCGATAAAACTATTCAAGTTTTTTAGTTTTGTGGAATTTGAGGCAAAGAAGTATTCAAAATTTAAAGCTACTTATTTAAGTAGTATAAAGTCAAAGAAAGCAGGATCTCTCGTAACTGCACAGCACTTTTGAATGTTTTTTATCTTTGTTACATTGAAGTAGCTCGTATCAGTAGTTTGATGACTAATAAATGATAAGGTCTGCTATAGACAGACGGACTTTGAAACCTGCAGTGACCAAAATTCAATTTGCCCACCACGGGCCAGTTTAAAACTATCTGCATACGATAGCATTGATATTATAATTCAAATTAAATGCGTGCGAATTGTCTGGCGGCCTGGACCCGGTCAGAGCAGCGAAAAACATGCAGTGTTTTTATAAAGCTTAAAACTGCTCGGATCGCGCATAAGTAAGGACAGAGGCCAAAGTTCATGCGTGCAAAACAATTTAATTCAGCTTTGAAACTCGAAACTCTGCATTGCTCTGCTCTCTCCGCTCGTGTGAATTTCATTTCGTTCTGAACACCCTTAGTTGTTTTTTTCAACTAAAACGGCATCGTAGTTTGAAATAAACACCCGATTCGATTATGCTATACACTCGTGCTTTATTGGGGTTTTCGCTTTCTACAGTCTCGAAATTTTGCCGCTAAGCAACTAGAGAAATTTGCATTCCATGCAAGTTGTTATTCAAGTTAGGGCGCAGTTCGGCTGTGAGTTCCTTCTCTCCATGGCATTCGATTCAGTTTGTCTATGACGAAAATGCGCCCGAAGCTTTGCCTCTCGCTCTATCTTGCTAGACTTTTATAAACTTTTCAAGTGATATTTATTTGGTTAAACTTGACTTTTACCTGCAGATCTAATCGAATTTCGAAGCTTGGACAGTTCTTCAGTGAAGTAATGGAGTCCTACCTGCAGTCCATTCGCAGCAGCGCCATGTCATTCCTCGATGGCAGCCGCGCCTGGGACGGCGGCATCTTCCAGTTGGTCGGTGAGCGGCACCTCCTCTATTCGGCTGTTGTCAATCGCAGCCTCGACCGCCAGGCCATCGTCGGCGACGCAAAATCCACGATGCTCTCCGGGGGCAACCTCACGGCAATCGTGTTCACAGTTCTGCTGGTCCTGGCTCTAATAACTCTGATTGTCGTTAGCATCTGCTGCCGCAGGCGGACTGATTCTAACGCTAGCAATGCGATGAAAAACAAGCTGCGTCTCCGAGCCAGCCGGGTCAACCAGCTGCCCATTTCACTGCGCCGTCTGATGGGCATTGTGTCCGCCCTGGTCCTGCTGATGGCCCTCGTGCCGCTTATGCTGTCATTCGCGGCCAATTCTCGCCTCCACGCCAGTGTGTCGGACAGCCAATCCAACCGCGACGGCACCGTGGCCAATCAGATCCAGCAGGCTTTCGATAGCGTGGAGACTTTCCTGGCCGATCTGGTGCCCAAGGCTCGCCACGACGTGCAGCCCGTCATCCAGTGGACGCTGGACATGACTGCCGCGATGAAAAACAAGTCGCAGACGGCCTATCAGAATGCATTTCGTGAAAAAATCGGCGCCAACACTCTGACAGCCAGCTCATCGGATCTGCTTGACCGCATGGGACTGTACTATTACACTGGCGTGCGGCTGGGAGACTTAAGCAAGGTGGTGAACAGTGCACTTAACAACCTAAACAATGCGCGACTGCTGTCGTTCGAGGCGGATTGCAGGCGCTATCAAGTATCTGATAGCATCTGCAGAAATCACTCCAAAAGTATTAATGATGCATTGATAATTATCCGACAAGTACACAATGAATGGGCCGAGAAGCCGTCCAGTATGACTCCACAGGGCGCGTTTAACAACGTTACTAATCTTCTCAGAGATTTTGTCGGTACTCTGGACGGCACAAACAACTCGCCCGAAGCTCAGCAGCGAATCAAAGAGAAGAAGGTGAACGTGAGCATTGAATTCAACCGCAACATCTCCAGCGTGTTCGATCGCGAGCTCAACTCCACCGAGTTCATTTTAAGCGGTCTAAATACGAAGCTTGACGACCTGGAAAATAAGACTCAGAAGGCTATCGGCTCGCTACGCAACGCATCTACCCGCGTCCAGGCTGGTTACGCCAAATCATCCTCCCGATTCGAGTCCATGCGATTCGGCGTGACCACTGTGCTGCTGGTGCTGCTCTTGCTGACGCTAGTGCTGTTGGCCACGGAGTCTGTGCTCATCCAACTACCCAGTGTTGCAAAGACTCGGTCGGGCATTCTGATGGGCGGCGTTTACGCCAGCTACATCGCCTACGCGCTGGCCATCGTGTTCGTCTGCCTGTTGTTTTGCATCACCGGCTACCTACAGACAGAAACCTGCCGTTACATGTACGAGGAGAAAACGGCTGACAGCTTCCTGGTGCCGGAGGTCAACGCGATTGTGCGCGAGCTCAAGGCCCGCGCCGCCGCTGATCCCAACGCAACCGATTCGATTCCGTTGACCGGCGTTGGCCGGCTCATCGGTGGCATCCTCGACGGCTGTCAGGCTGACCTGCCCATTGTCAAGGCGCTGGACGCTGTCCGTTACATTGACACCGAGGCTTCCAACAGCGCCGAGGCGTCTCTCGAGTTCAAGAAGAAAGGACGGGATATCCTTCGCCGCGAGATGAGCAACGCTAATCTTGAGGTGCTGCGCGACGAAAATTTGGGAGACAAGATGCGAAGCCTGCGCATGGTGTTCGTCAAGTACACGAATTATCCCTTCGCTGACTTGGGTGGCATTGTGGGCGCGAAATCGGACCTGCTGGCCGGAGCAAAGGGCGTGTTACTGGTGCTGCAGGAGCTCAACCGCTACATTCAATCGCGAATCAACAACACTGAGGACAGCACATGGAAGTTGGCTGACAGCAATAGGGAGAATATCGGATCGGTGCTGCGCGCTCTAGGAATTCTGTCGAATACCACTGACTACTTTGTGCCAAAGACGGAGCAATTGGAAGCGAAGAAAAACGTCGTGTCTGTCATTGACACTGTGATCAACAGCAACGAGCACATGGACAGATTCTTGAGAAACTCGACACTTTGGACGGAGACCGCTGTCGAGTACTACACTATGCACGTGATTGATGGCAGCACAGCCGAGTCCAAAGCAATCGCTGACAACACCACTATCGGCTTTCTGTCTGTCATTGCACCGTGTCGCAATGTGTACAACTTCTACCAGTCGTTTGTTGACATCCCGTGCCGTTCGGTTCTGTATCCGCTCAGCATCCTGTGGTTCTGCATCGCCTGGTTCCTCTGGTTCGCTGTACTGCTGGCTCTCCTGGTGCACCTGTCGTTGGCGAGCTTAGCCGATCCCGCCAGTCAGCAGCAGCCGCAGGCGTCCCAGAACTTGCCGCTGGACGACAAATATCGGGCCAGCAATGGCGACCAGCTGACCAGCGGCGTCACCACCGCCACTGAGGATGGCGGAGCCACTGTTGAGCCGCTGCTGCAGAAGAAGCCAGCGTCATCGGATGCTGCAGTCTGAGGCTCAGCAGTGAACGTTGCTTTTGTTATGGAAACTGTGCGACAGTGCATTCAAATTTCTGGTGCTTTTTGTAGATTGACAAATCCTGTAGCATGTTCCATTTGACTAGGGAGACAAGCTGACTCTCAATCAGTAGCTGATGATTCGGTATGTGGGGCTATACAGCGGTACTATTTTCTGATCAACTCCGAGCTACGATGCACAGCCTGCTACCAATGGAGCATCGATCGGTGACCCTTCTTGCGCTTTTAGCTTCTTCGCTCCCCTGCGCTTCGCATCTCCCTTCATAGTGGGCCAGCTTTGCTCACTGCAGGTGCTTTGTCCTGGCAACTGAAACCGATTGTCTGTGTTGTGCGCGGTTTACGATGAAACGGAATTCGTAGCTAATATCCCACCTTTTACTGCTTTGTAACTTTTTCTTTACTTGATTGATATTTATTAATAAAATCTGTATTACTTTTTGTAGCCAATCTTTCTATTTACAATTTGTATTTTATAATAGTTGTGCAATGCCAGGCTGCAGTGCCAATTCGGGTGTCCCGGACCCTCCTTAAGCTAAAACTTTTCAGTGAAATGCCCGAATTGTACCCAGTTGGAATGGATTTTGCGAATTTCCCCTTGAATTTTTTATTATAATAATTGCTTTCGTGAATGGTTTTATTGAAATTCAGCTTCGCCTATTCCAGTGCTTATTATTTGTGCCTCGGTAATTTTTGTCCCATTTTTTCCATCAACAAATTTTGCTCTGGCTCGTGTTGGGCCTGTTACTTTCAGTCTTGCTGTCTGTCTACCGGTAATGTATTGCTCTGGCTTAGCGGCTCTGCAACTCCTCTCCCCACACTAATCGCCGAGTAATGAATCACTCGCAAATATCCATCTGTCTGCTCGCAATTCTCGTCAAAAATATATATTTATCGTCATCACTTGCACGAAGCGGACTTGAGTAGCAGTAGTGTGTATATAACTATGCGAGACATCTGTCGCCAGTTGTTGGTCAACTGAGCTCGTTGCTTTCGAGCTGCATTGAGTAGCGTGGTGTAGTACTGTATGTTGGTCAGGGGAATCGACAAGTGGGGGAGCGGCTTAGGGTAACTTCTAGCCTTCCTAAGTGATTCATGACTTATTTATACACCTGGAAGCCAAGCGACCTGTTGCGCCGTCGGTGACTCCAGCTGGCTAGAGGGCCGCGCCCCCCATCCTCCTCGATTAGAGAGAAAAATCATGGCACCCTTTGTCAGCTGATTTGGCGCCACTACACAGCAGTCGTGGTGCCCCTGATCTTGATTTTAGTAGTTCTCCCACAACTTTGTCCTTTGGGGGCGGCCTCTCAATACTGTTAGACAGTGTCCTTCCGTGGGAGTTGCTGGGAATCTGGGATGCCACGATGCTTCATGGATGAATGGCGAGTACATGAACAAGTGTATTCACTAGTCAACACTTGACCGCAATACATGTATGCATAGCTGAAGAAGTTTCGTTAACTTAAACGTACCGGTACGCTGGATGTACATGTAATATACTGAATTGGAAACTATCAACCACAATTAAGAACTTCGAAAATTTCGTTAATTCTGTAACCATGCACCTTGCTCTCCTGGTCCTAGTCGATAGTAGACTCGGGATGTAGCCCGGAGCGAGCCTGAAGCTGCATGTACATGCAAGCGTATAATGAGAGAACTAAAGGCTATATGTGCTAAACTGGCTTTCGCGCAGCATTCTGTGCTCACATCTGCACTCTGCTGTGATAAACTGCAGAGAGCGTGCAGTGCAGATTCCTATGCCCGAAGTGGATACTTGTGCAAACAATGCCCTCCCCGAAACCTCATTGTGCAGCTTTATGCCAGACTCGTATATTTACCCACAGCCTGTCACACCTGTGTACTCCCGTACTCAGCCGGGCAAATTGTCTTGCCTTCCATCATACTGCATCTTGCGTCGCTAGCCCAAAAGCAACCCCAGTTCGAGCTCGGCCTCAGCAGAGATTTGAGAAGCTGCCGAGTAGATTAGGAAGATGAATTCGAATTGAACCCTGCGATTTGAGACTCGATTTGAACTCGAAATGGCACGGGACGTAGAGCTATTGACTGTTCTGAGTCTCGTCAGCATCTTCGAGGGTAAGTGAAGAGCATAAAGAATGTAACTGTATGTACTACTTGCCATTTCTACTGTTTGCAATCGTAATAATGTGCTGCGTATGAAGTGCCTGTCAACTTACATGTAAGCTCATAAAGTGGAGCCCGAGTAATCTATGTACACAATTATATATCATTCTGCTCACAGTGACACCAGGAAGCTGGATTTGGTAAAACAAGAGAGAGATTTGAGAGAACAAGCAAGCGGATAATTAGGGACTCCACTTTATGAGCTTACGTTTACATATTAGTCCCTAATTGTTAGACTCCCATTCCTTTAAGACCATTGATAACCGTATTGACAATGTACTTAAATATCTTCATTTAGCAATAAACGCCTCGCCGCCGGGACTGGCGCATCTGTACAGCGATTTTTACCTGTCCAGGACCAGTTACAGGTACGCTAGGCCGGTGGTTAACAACTCTCAGCCAGTGATCATGTACATGAACGTCAGCTTGACGCAAATAATGGACGTGGACGAGAAGAATCAGATCATTAAGCTCAACATGTGGGTGTTGCAGGAGTGGACTGACCCATTCTTCATCTGGCATCCAGAGAGCTACGGTGGCGTCGATCATATGCTGCTGCCGTCTGATGCGCTCTGGACACCCGACGTTGTGCTTTACAGCAAGTGAGTCGCCTTATGTATTCCTTACATTTTAGTGCAACAATCTGTATTTAAACATTGATGATGAACGAAGCGAAGAATCTTACAATATTTGTTTTCTGGTTCGGTACGAGCGTATATATCATGCAAATTGTTTTCAATACTGCTCTGAGGTTTTGGGGCTAAAGAACAAAAATCTGGACAGAGGTCAGGACCATTTGGCCAAATATAGATCATGGCTGGTGTCTTGGTCTGGCTTTGCCTGCGTTTGGAATTAAAAAGTCTTTTATCCTTGCTTAATCAACCTTTGCGGCGTCAATGACGGACACGGTGGAAGTGGAGTTGTGACAAAACCCTTAGCCACCTAATCCTATCTCGAAACTTTTTGTAGCAGTTTAGTTTTTGATATTTTGACTACTTGAGCACTATCAAGTTGATGCAGTTTAACTAGCTCGTCCAACACGAACTACTCAAAGAGTATTTATGATATAACTTGTAGCGCCGGCAGCGACTGGGACCTGAGCCAGTCTTCTACCAAGCTGAAGGTCTATTATGACGGCACGGTAGTTTGGAAGCCGCCCGTCATCTATGAGAGCACCTGCGACATCAATGTGGAGTTCTTCCCGTTCGACATGCAGGACTGCCGGCTGAAGATGGGCACCTGGACCTACCACGGGCTGCACATCGACCTGCGACATCTAGCGCAGAAGGCCGAGGCTAAACGGCTCAACAGGATCAAGTTCGACGACTGCGAAGCCGAGATCAACTACGCAGTGGATCTGTCCGAGTATGTTGAGAACACGGAGTGGGACCTGCTTCAGGTGTCCGCCAAGCGAAACATTGTTTATTATGCCTGCTGCCCGGAGCCCTACCTGGATATCACATTCTTGTAAGCATTAATAAATTTGCATTCAAGAGTCAGAATTTGAATGCTATCTAAACTAATATTCGTACTCCTTACCTGAACCAACAGCCTGAAGTTTCGCCGGCAGTCCTTATTCTATGGGATCAGCCTCATCTGCCCCTGTTTGGCCATCAGCTTCCTCACCATCTGCGTGTTCTACCTGCCGGCTGATTCACAGGAGAAAATAACACTCAGCATCTCAATTCTTATCGCCCTGACTGTGTTCATGATGATGGTGTTCGACCTGACGCCCCCGACATCGCTCGTTGTCCCGCTGATTACCAAGTACCTGATGTTCACAATGATCCTAGTGAGCCTGTCCATCCTCGTGTCCACAGTCGTTCTGAACGTTCGCTACCGGTCGCCGCACGTGAACAAGGTGCCAGACTGGGCTAAGCGGCTGTTCCTGCAAACCCTGCCTGGCACTCTCTGCATGGACCGGCGAGCGCCTGTCGAGGACATCAGCCACAGCAGCTACCACGGCGCTGACTGTCTCGAGGACGACGATGATGATGAGAAAGAAGAAGAGGATGAAGAAAGACTCGAAAGCATGGAGGAGAATGACAGTACGGATGTCATCGATGGTGAGGTGAGCGTCCACGATATGGCACGAGCTGTGCGCGGCGTCCGGTCGATTGCGCGCCGGATCCGCGCCGACATTCGGTCCAGCACAAGCACGGAGGAATGGAAATACGTGGCGCTCGTGCTGGACAGAATCTTCCTGCTCAGTTTTGGCCTGTCGGCAATCGTTGGCACTTTTGGGATCTTCTTTCAGGCCCCGACGCTGTTCGACACTCAGAAGCCGCTTCGACGCGAGCTGGTCCACGAGTATGAGAGTAACCTGACTGTGGTGCGCAACTGCAGCTACCGAGGGTGAACCTCAAAAGAATTTCTGAGATCGGCAGTTTTTCATAAGGCATCCGATACTTTGGTTTCCAATGGGGCAATTCTCGCAAAGCTTGTTGATTATAGCTCGCATAAACACCGAATTATGACCTTCACAACTCTCTGCTTCCTCTCGGATCCAAAACAATTAGATGGTTGAACTTCCTTGACTATTATATACGAGCTTGTTTTGAATGTTCTTTACCTTAAAAAATTAGCTCGTACGAGCGTATAATTTCAAAGTTGCGTTAAATTTTTCTACTGAATACATATGTTTGCTTGTAAATTTTTCTGTTAGCGTTCAATCAAAAAAGCTTTTTGAAGTTGCTGCGTTCTAAAGCAAAGCTGTTGGATAAATGTGAAGTTAAAGCAGATCCAGACAGTCGCAATTAAATTATTCACAAAACAGTGTGCAGATAGCCTCGATGATGCAAGGGTAGCTGTTCGTGTAAGTTCTCTTTGGTACAACAACCAAATGGATATAGAAATATTTAAAACGGCACCACAGGCAGCTCTTCGTCCATCTTGTTTGGCACTCTTTGATGCTTTGAATCAACGACGCGACCTTCGCAGGGTCGTCTCAAATCTTCGCGGTTCAGCGTCACCCCGAAGCCAGGCCTGTCGGCGGCCAGTCGTACGAAGCCTCGCTCAGGTAGCGGCTCATCCAGGAACAAGTTGCCGAAGTACGGGCTCACGGTGTCCGCCTCCGGGCTCAGGTTGATGAACTCGCCAAGCGGACAGTTGGGAAAAGCCATCTGCGAGATTTGGTAGGACGAAAGGTCAACTGACACACTACAGCCACCCAAGTCGCTATTGAACCGACCAAACTCCCACACGATTAGCATACAAAGGTCTCCCCGGGGCTCTTTGTGTAAGATTCAGGTTGACAAGGTTCTTTTACGGTGTCTTAATTTGAAATTTAATCCTCATTTTATTCCCCTTATCACCCGGGAGCTCAAGGCAAGGACCTGAATGCGATGTCTAGGCGTTTTTATTCGACTGACCGGACAAGTTCTGCATGCAGTTTGCGGTCGGCCTGATTCACTTCGGGACCCATTCCGGTGCTCAAAGTTGGCGTTCCCTTTTGCCTACTTTGATGTTGGTGTAAGCAAGCCTTTAAGGGCATTCGCTCGTAATTCGAAGTTTTTTTTAGTTTAATCGGTTAGTTTAGATAAATTCAGAGAATATTGAGTAGCTATAACACTAAATTTAATTTTTAATTTATTGACTATGAGTAGAAGCGGAAACAGAACAAAGCGAACTTGAAGTACTCTTTAATTAAATCAACTGAAAGCTAGCAGTTGTCAATTTGGTATCCAAGCAAGCTTAAGCCAACCTGCAGATGGTAGCTGTACACGCTGGATCCATGTGGAACAACTACGGCATCCCGAGCAGCTGCCATGGCGACCACCCGACGCGCCTCGGTAATGCCGCCAAGCCAGGTGATGTCCGGCTGCAGGACGGTCACGCCGCCATCGATTAGATCTCGAAATCCGTAGCGCGAGTACTCGTGCTCACCGCAGGTCAGCTGGACGGTCGACCCGCTGGCCATCAAGGAGTCAGCCAACCGGCGATATCCGGGATAGTCATCCGGATGCAGCGGCTCTTCCAGCCATCGCAAGCCGTGCGGCTCGAGAGCCTTGGCCAGGCGCAGGCTGTAGGGCACGCTGAGCGCCATGTAGCAGTCCAGCATGAGCGGGAAGTCCGGTCCCACCTTGCGGCGCCAATCGGCAAAGTAGGCCACGTTACGGCGCAGGCCAGCGTCGCCTTCTGCCGGACCGTGCGGGCACGGCACCTTGGCGCCGGCAAAACCCAACTTCTGAGCAATGTCCGGCCGAGCTGTGGTGCAGTACACGGGCAGGCGGTCGCGACAGAGACCGCCAAGTAGATTATAAACTGGTTCGCCTCGCAGTCGTCCCAGCAGGTCCCACAGCGCCAGGTCCACGCGCTGATTGCTTGCAGAGTGAGGCCCTTGCGGCCGTAATTACTGTGGCGCGGTACATGCAGTCCCACATCTTCTCGATGTTGCGCGGGTCTTCGCCCTCGATGAAGCGGCTTAGGTGGTTTTCAACGATGTAACAGCCTGCGGTGAGTAACGGAACGGCAAATTGATGACGTAGACAACTGTACATATAGATACCTGTAGCTGATCGATGTCTCTCACCTGGCTCCCCGGCGATTGTGACTCCAACTCCGGTGGTGCCGTCCTCCGCTTCGACCTCCACAATCATGCTGCCCAAAGCGTTGATGCCCCATGACTTGCGGGTGGCGCGGTACTGAGAATAGCAGCTCATGGGATTAGCGATGGGAGTCGGGTAGCCGTTAATCCAGTGCCTGGACAGATGATTTACTAAGTGTAGACATGCCATGCCATGTTAATCAGAAATTATACACGCTACAGTAATTCAGTTCCCCCAGACATTGCGGTTCTCCATCTGATTTTCGATTGGAGGACCATAGTTTTGATTGGAGGCGCGCTTGAAAGATGTGGGCCCGCCAAAACCTGCGGCACCAGAAACGCTTCAGAAAAAAATAACGCACCAGAAGGTGATGTTGGAAAGGAAATCTAAGTAGAACATCCAGTCCTCGGGACATTGTACGCAGGTTCTTATCTAACTGCTTTCGCATGGCAAGGCCCTGAACAGGACATCACTTGGAATTCAATTGCATCAGCGCGCATCAGTCATGAATTTCTTGTCCAGCTAAGAGCGAGCTAAATGCCATCGTCATGCTTGCATAAACCCAGAATAAGCTCAGAATCTCACGCTACATTATTTTTTTTAATATAAAAATAACGTCAGGTCAAATGCCTATTTTCAAATGGATTTTAGACAAAGACCCAACAGAGCACAGTTCAATTTCAGCTTTGCCTGTCGTCCACATCGTGGCAGTCGGCGCCCTGACGGTCCCCGCTGTTCGTGACAGCAGCCTTCAGCTGGTCCCTGACGTAGGCTCGGACCTCGCGAATCCGGGGCATCGAGGCCATGGCTCCAAGTAGCGGTACTCCACTCATTACTGCTTATACGAGCGTAGTTCAAGAGTTTACTTGCGAATCTTTATTTATTCTGGCTCGGACTTATTGGCCTCTTATCTATCTCTTTAGAATTTTACTCGACTGGGAAAAGTTCGGCTGTTAATATTCAATACAAAATCTCGTTGAATTGTGACAATCGTGACTTGGCTGGTTCTGCTACTTATAACTTGAACAAGTTTCCGAGAGAAGAGATCCATGCTGAGCATGCGGGACAGAGTTTGGTTGAGAAACCATATATATATTTTGCACGAACACCTGCCATATCTACTGCTTATGACGAATTTAAAAAATATAATATATAATAAAAAGTACACGCGTCCTTGTGTAGTAAATTAGTTTGTGTTTTACTAGCTTAATATGCACCTGCAAATTATCGACACCTGTAAATATCGCTAAAACTATTTCAGCGTCTCTTTTGAGAACTCAGCTCAGCCGACAAAACATAGGTGCTAACATTTTTTATTAAATTTAGGCTTTGAAAAAGAAAATCAGTCTCTATACAATCCAGCGAAGCCCTAATTATAGCAGATCAATATGCGGGGCCAATAGCTTAGCAGCAACTCTACTATAAGTAGTGATGATGAAAACTGAAAATACTTGCTGCTGAGAACAATCTCAAACCAAAGTGCAAGCAACTCGGTCAGCCAGCAGCAGCAGCAGTGGCAGCAGCTGGCAGCCAGCTCCCAACCCGGCAATCGAGCGGCTTTCTTTGCTCGAAAAATCCGACGAAACCGTGACGCGAACCTTGGGCCGACGGGGGAAGTCGTCCGCTGAGCTCCCCTTCGCCTCCCGCGACCTGCGCAGCCTGTACTCGAACGGGGTGAGGCGGCGGACCCACACGTACGACAGCTGGTTCATCAAGTCCGTGTGGTACAGAACCCTGGGCGACTTTGTCTTTTTGAAGTTGCAATATGGCTCTGAGCAGGTGACGCAGGACTTCTCGTTGGCGGGACAAGTGCCGCAGTCGCCTTTAAAATACTGTCAGAGGTTGTTCATTGCTGCATTGAACACTGTGTCGTCTTACGACAAAACTTTACCGTAAAAGTAACATATCTGACACAAGGCACACTGTAGTACAGAACAGGACGTAAAACTCAAGATCTTGTGTGATTTTTTGCGGCCAATTTCTTGGAAAATGCACTGCGGAGATAGGAAAAAATTTTTCATCACAAAATCATGATTTCATTTGAACTGGCACAGTGAATATTATCATTTTTTATTTAACATGCACAGCAGCTTTACTCTTTGGTATTTTATAGAGTTGTGACGTGACAGTTTCTCTTTCATATTGTTTTTTTTATTTCATAAGCGCAAAGCCGTAAGTATTCACTAGCTTTTTTCATAAAATAAAAAAAAGATATGAAGATGAAACTTTGACTGCACAACTCTATAAATTACAACAAAATATCATGCTTCGCATGCTAATTTTAAAGATTGGTAATCTTCGCTGCCCCAGACCAAATGCAATTATTTTGGTATTTGTTCAGGAAATTAGTCTCTAAAAATTAGACGATCCTTGAGTTTCAAGTCCTGTTAGTTATACTACAGTGGTCCTTCAGCTGAAATGCTATAAATTAGATCATCGTGATCGCGCAAATCGACATGACTCACCGTCGATTGCGCCGGCTGGGCGAAATTCGGGACCGGCCTGCTGACGTTCACGTACCAGCAGCTGAAGATGCCGACGGCGCAGTCGGCCTTGTTGGGCAAAGTCCAATGGGACATTCCGTGCATTTCCACCTTGTGGCAGTGCATTGGCTTTAGATGGAGGCGACTGTCTGCTTGCCCTGGTTTACAATACGAGTACAGTAGTGCGAGTTAAAGAGATTGGATGCGTCAAAGTTGCTACTCGCATTGCTGCTTCAAAAAGTCCAGAAGCTAGAAACCTTTGGCTTCGACTGGGGCTCTAGTCTAGAAGCCCTGAAAAGTCAGTAGTCAGATATATACGCTTACCGGCGAGAAATACCAACAGCGTCAATGCCCAGAGCACTTGAAGTCGGTTGATGAATGAAGGCATGCTTGATTGCAGCTATTCTTTGTACTATGGCTTGAATGATTGGTCTGTAAACCTGGCTTGATTTGGAACTTTTATGCTGAAATTCTACGTCAGGCTCATTTAGGCACTGGCTTTAAGTGCATGTATACCTTTTTACGTTCTATTTGATAAAAACTGCAACCAATTTGGCCACGGCTCAGCCTGACCATAGACATAGAATTTTCCATAGACAGCCACCGCTAGCGGCAACCAATTTGGTAAAAACTGCGAGCTATTTTGCCAGCTTGAAGATAGCAGCTGCTCTGATGGCGAATCGTGGGCCGTACCAAAAGATAAGTCAGCTGGATCGAGAGCGAATCGTGAGAGCGTACAGGAGTGGCGACGACTGGGGAGAGCTTGGCAGAATGATGGGGATGAAGAAACCGACAGTGAGGAACATCGTGACCACGTATGAACGAACTGGTAGAGTTGGCACTCTGCCAAAAGGAGGAGTGAAGAGGATGGCGCTGACGGAGGCTATGGTGGACACCATTGTTCAATTCGAACGAGCACTTCATGGAATTCCTCTCTGAGATCGATGTTCTGATGGAAGAGGAGTTTGTGCTACTGTCCGATGGGGCTCGCGCTCACCTAGTTGTCCCTGGGATGTCTGAAGGTCATGCTCACCGATTCCTGCCTCCATACTCGCCGTTCATCAACCCGGCGGAGTACGCAGGCTCAGCGCTGAAGGCCAAGCTGAAAACGCAATTGCAATCACCTGCCATTCAGCGCGAGGTGGCAGATACTGGACTGGCTGCTGCAGCAGGTGCGACACTGCATCAGCACAGGATACGCATTCTGAAGAGAGAAGTGCAGCAAGCACTGAACTGCATCACGCCTCTCAAGTGCCTGCGCTGGATCAACCATTCCCAGACGTACTTCAATCGGTGCTTGAATGCTGAGGACATAATGTTCTGACTTCGTGCATGTATTGTTAACATTCTTTATCGTTATTGTTATGCTATTGAGCTGCTATCTTCAAGCTGGCAAAATAGCTCGCAGTTTTTACCAAATTGGTTGCCGCTAGCGGTGGCTGTCTATGGAAAATTGCTGCGGCTGCGTCAGGCTGAGCCGTGGCCAAATTGGTTGCAGTTTTTATCAAATAGAACGTAAAAAGGAATATTAAGTAGATGTCCGCCTTAGTCTATGAGCTAAACAGTAAAACAAACAAATCGTCAAACTAGATTGACTCGTCGTGCTGATGAAAAAATGTTCTTTTGCGATTTGTTGACTTCTTTTGCCTGTGCCTTTTGCCTATCACAACTAATTAGAATGTTATATGTTTACTACTGCAATTTCGGCATATAATTCGTATGCTTTATTATTCCAGTGAATATAATTATTTTTTCGACGAATCGTGAGTTAAAATAAAATCTCGCACACAAGCAGTATTCGATCTTATTTTTTCGGTGCCAATGTAAAGCCTCAGGGACAGTTGCATTCTAGCTTGTGTCAAGTCTTTGATTAATTTTGCTAGAATTTTCATCATGTCTCTGTCTTCTGGCAGGGCTTCGCCACCGCGGGGGGGATAGGGGGGGGGGCACGTCTCCCCAAGTAAAAACCATGGGGGGATATTCCAAAGCCAAAAAACACAGATTCCCCAAATAATGTGGGAATTGTTGGCTTTGTTCCCCCCGACACCATAAAATCCATGGAAACGCCTCTGTCTTATGGAGTCATTAAGTAAAATCCTTTTTACTTAATCCTTTTTATCCTCTTTTAAAATCCTTTTTATCCTCTGCAGTTTTTTTATAATTTGAAACTTCATTTAAAATTTGCTTTTCAAATTTGTCGCGCGGGAATCTGAACTTCACTTTCAACTCCTACATGTCACTTTGGGCTTGGCCCTATTATTCTCGTCAGGTCATAATTGTGTCTCTATAAATATTTTTTGAGGTTGCTAATTTAAAATTTAAAATTCATTTCTGTTTAGCTTCAACCCAAAAGTAGCCCAGAACCAACCGTTCCCGGGCATAATAGGAAATGGAGGAGTTTTGGATAGAGAGATTCATCATGGGGATCGATTTTACACATATAATCTTCAATGGAGGCATGGAGCTCTGTTGAATTTTAGGCATATCAATTACCCACTGGTTTAAAGCCAACCACTGTGGTATGCTGCAGTCCACATAAAAAATGTTGTCTGAGCGCGCGATAACATTCAAATCTATTACTTTTCATGCTGCGTTTCATTTATGTGTGTAGTGAAGCTCAGCCTAATATTGTAAATACAAATTTATTTACAGTTAGCTTAATTTAACAGTCATTTTTCAACTTTTTTGACCGTGCTTTGTTAAATTGCAATGAATTCAAACGTCAGTTTAACTTGAAAGCGATCTTAACTCTCATTCCTAGATAAACCTTGAATATTCACAGTTTAACTAGGAATTTAACCAGGAATCGGCTTCAATTTTTTTAGCGGGTCGGTAAAAACAAAAGGGAAGCACAAGTTGACACTTTGCAAACACAGAGGGTCATTTTTCATAGTTTTATACGTATATAAGGCTCCCAATCAGTCTCTGGCAAAAGTTAAAGAAATGGTGATTCAAAAATATTTGACGTACCTAAAGTTCAAGAAGTCCAATTCTTCATTGTCTATGGCCGTTAAGTCAGAATCATCGAGGCGCTCTTCTTTTTTCTTGATCAATCACTGATCAACCGCGAACTCCAGTGGTCCACACAGAGATTTCTCTATTCGATTTTCTTGTGCATGCATGGCATTGAATGCCGCCAATGCAACGCTGACCAGCGAGCCTGAATACCCATTTCATACAGCTGTGCTGACAGCTTGCTACTTGGTTGGAGCTCTGCAGATCGGCTTCTACGGTTTCTACATCCTGTTCATGGGCATGGACTCCGTGTTCAATGCCAGTCGCGCATTCGACTACGAGGACTTTGACTGCCAGAGGAAAGCGGTGCCGCAGGGCAGCGAAGAGCTGGAGAACAATGCCAACTCTAGGCGCGTCGGACCAGACGAGGCGACGGTAGCGACGACCGCCTCCGCCACTGCAACCGCCACCGCCTCCGCCACCGCTAACGAGGAGGCGTACGACAACAACAGCAACTACGGTGGCAAGAAAGTTGTCGAGGACGAACTGGTTCAGCAGCAGGATGAAACGGATGTTGGAGACGGCGATGGGGGAGCCGGCAGCAGCAGCAGCAGTCGCCGGCATGTCGGTCGGGCGAGCTCCAGACGCCTTGGCCGTAGCAGTGGAGGCAACGCCGCAATGGCAGTTCGAGGAGGTCGGGGCTTTGCGACCCGAGGCCCGCTATACCGCCTCATGCAGTCCTGCTCCTGCATGCTGGTCTACAAGTCCGACGATGAAGAGGATGAGGAGGATGATGATGGAAGCGGCTGCGGATTCGAAGATCAGGAGGAAACCGACGACGAGAGCAGCAGCTATGATTCCGACTCGGACAGCTGCTCGGACAATGGCAGTAGCGGGCAAGGATCGAAGGACCGGGCTGATGGCGACGCGACGGCCACCGCGGCTGCAGTGGCGACTCCAGCCACTGCGGCCTCTGCTGCGCCTTGCCCTTCGGGCGGCCACATCAGCATCGAAAAAGGGCCGATTTTCGAAAGACGGCCTGTGCCAAGCGACATCCAAATGGTCGGCAGGCTCGGCATCAGCACCAGCGCAGCAGCCACTGCTGAGTTATTATCGCCCAGAGAGAAAGTTAAATTGGCGAACTCAAAGTAGAAAAAAACTGTTGGATAGTGACTTCTACATGTATGCGTAGCAACAGGCGTTGGCTCTCTCACTCGTGTTAACATAATCAATAAATAAATACTCGATTGAACCCAATTTGGGCTCAGGTGTTTAGTTGATAATTTTATTCTCCGGTTCAGTCTAGGGGTTGTAACCTAATGGTTCTGACTCACGATTTGAAGGTCTGGGAGGGGGGGGGGGTTGATTCCCGATTCCACTCGAACAATTGTGTCCTTGAGCAAGACACTTAACTCTGCTTCCTTTTTGTTTATTTTTTTTTGAATCCGTGCTCTTGCCACTATGCTCCAACTCGCTCTGGATAGATAGCAATGCTGCCTTTTTCTTCTCCGCGATACCAGGCGTCTTTGCTTTGTCAGCAAGACACGGATGGCGTATTACGATATTCACAAACTGCTCGTCGCTGGCATCATCAGTATCCATTTCAGATCAGTGCTTGCTAAGCTGTGTTTGCCATGCTGAGCTATGCGGCTATGCAACACTATACTTAGCTTCGATCGTTAGTGAGTGCTGCCGCTTCTCTTGCTGCTGCTGCAGCTCTGCCTGTCTATGGCTTTAAGCAGCCAGGCTGCTGCTCAAGCGGTTGAGCAATTACTCTGAGTCTGAGTTTTTTGTTTATTCATACTGAATTGTTGCATTTGCTCTGACTCTGAGTATTTACTCAGCCTCGAGAAAATGCTCCAGCTCAGAGTGCGAGCATTTGCTCAAGAGCATTTGCTGATTTTATTCATACGGCCTATTGCTTCAGTTCACCCAGCTGTAAAATGGGTGCCAGCATTAGCTAGGGTGTGTGTGGCGACCCCCCAGTCCTTGGGCTGAACAGCCGTACGCAGCCTTCAGATGCGCCGCGCAATAGCTGCGGCTGAGCTGTCGGTTGCACATCTGCGAATTGGGGCAGGTGTAATTATTATTATTATATCAAAACATTCGGCCAAAAGTCTCCTCAATCGCAACCGTGCTTCTTTATCGATCCATCTCACTTCAGGCTTGGCAACTCCGGATGCGATGAAAATTCACTTTTCCAGAATTAATCCGACCCAGTAACTAAAACAAATATTGCCAGCGAAGTAAAACTCTACTGGTTGCTTGTTTAATTGACATAGAGAAATAACATTCCAAAGGTGTAGGCTATATAAGTTTGTTGCCGTCATTAGTCCACAGCCCTTCTTACTTAGCCAACTAAATGGATGATTTTTACCTGCAGATAGCTGCAGTCCAGTTAGCAAATGATAAAGTTACTTGCGATGTGTTTAGCTAGATATGGCGCCATCTTCAGTGTGAGAGGTGCAGATGTTTTGTTACTAGTAAGTTCTGTCCCTATTGACAGCCAATCCGTGAAGTGTACTTCCTGTGCACACTGCAAAAAGCTGTAGCTACAAGTGGTTTTAGAGCTTGACTCTCAGAATGCTTATCTATTCAATAGTTTAATTATTATATTCAGCATAAAAAACAAAGCGCATTCCCTTGCTTTCAAGACTCTGCCTTTCTCGAATTATGCCAGTATATTTTGCGAACTCGACTCGCTAAGAAGGTCTGCATTATGTAAGTTACGAGATACGTATTTCCATCAGTGCTTAGCCTAATAATTCACTGATTGCACGTCAATCTGTGATAACTTACAACTTAGAATTTTTAATTTGCACCTTTGTCAGCTGGTTTCGTAGCACAGATAATAGAATACTGATAACTAGACATGTCACTCGCAATTAAAGTAATGGAAAAGTAGATTTACTCTTGTCTGCGCGGTTTCGCTTAAATTTGACACGTTGTGACGTGTCTACTTAGTATATTACTGTATCTTTGTTAAGAGGTATTACAGTTGATATGTTATTTTTGACAAGTAGGCGCATATATCTCTAGAAAAAGCAATTAAAGTTATCTGCTAATGCCATGACTTAGAGTAAGGATCACTCTCTTGCGCGATACTGTGACTGAGACCAAAACGTTCTATCGAAAATTTGAACAAAACCTTAATTATCGTTCGAACGAATGTTGGGGCAGTGGAGATGCAGGGGCAAAGGGGGTGTTGGGGCAGAATGGTGTTAGGGTAGAGAGGGTGTTGGGGCGAAGGGGTGTTGAGGCAAAGTGGTTATTGGGGCAGAGGGGGTATTGGGCACAAAATTTTAGTTATAATAAGTGATAATTAATTTCGTCTTTAAAATGAGTTAGCAGGAAAAATTGAAAATATTTAGTCAGTTTCACTCTGACCAATTGTCCTGTTGAAAGGCAGAAAAACTTATCCAAAATCAACTCTCTAAACTTGTGACGGCAAGCAATTCATACCTTTAACAAATCATTCTCTCCTTTCAGAAACTGGCGATCCCGATGACTCGGCTGTTCTCAACGCTTAAGCTGGTGCTGTTGCTGGCATTCCTGGTTCTGCCATCGCAACCAGCTGCAGCTCAAACTCAACCGATACTTCCGCTTGATCAAGCCCGCAACTTTACCATCAGCTCTAAACGTGCACTCGAAGTTCTTGTGAAATATACTCAGCCTGAAAATGAAACTGTAGCTCTTCGATTGGAGACGACCAGCTACTCGAATGCGTCGCTTCTTGTGGTCGTCAGGCAGCAACTGACACTGCACACCTGGTTGTTGCCATACACCTTTGTTGATGTGAGCAGCACTGGCGAACAGAGCGCTGTAGAGAGATTCCAGTCGGTGACCAGGACCATCTGCCCACCGCATTTGAGTCCTCAGACACCTGATCAGCAGCAGCAGCAGCAGCAGCAGGTGTATCTGCGGGTGACTACCGAGTCGGCTGCGCCCATCACTGTGGGTGCCAGAGCTCAACTCGCTTCGAATTTCCGACTGTCGCTTGGAGAGCCGGTTCAGGTTCTGCTGCAGCCGTCCGGTCCGCAGCTCTTCTTCTTCGACTTCGACTCAGGCCGAGCAAACTTCACGGAACTGAGAGCCGTCCGCATTCTGGTCGAGTCGAACGACTCCGCATGCGGTTTGGTGTCCGTGGCAGAGAAGCCGCTGCCGCCCTGATCAGGTGCCGCCGTCCGTGCTCCAGCGAGGCTTCAGACAGACGCTGCTGTCCAGCTCCGTCATCTTGATGAGGCGTGACGAGTTTAACTCCAGCTTCCTTGTGGTGCTGACGGCGTTTCCGGACAACCGAAACTGCCTTGCCAACTGGGAGCAGGAGCGGCGACAGCGGTTTCCCAGCAAGAGCGTCACGATCAAGGTTGAGCAGATCGCCATGCCCGACTCGCAGAGTGGGCACTTGTTGGTTTGACTTTTCTTTTAGGCGTTATAGACTGCGCTGTGGCGATTACTTGTGGCTATTATTTTTTATGATCAAAAGCTGCAAACTTACTATTTTGAGCATATTGGCTTTTGTATCTTTCTACTTCTCTGTGATAAGTTTCGCTCTTTCCTTCGTTGTTTGCTTCTTTGGTTTTTCAAAAAGCTACTCTGTT
>NIVC01004549.1:0-42289 GCA_002269645.1 Macrostomum lignano
ATCTTCAAACTAAACAGGGTATCTAACGTTCAATTTTTGTGTTTGAACACTAATAACTTTTTTATTTCTTTTTTTGTTTTTTTCTAAAATATATATCATTGTAAAGAATAATTCATACTCTTTCTAAAAGGTATAACTTTTGCACAGATAGATATAGAAAAATATTTTTTATCTACATTTGAATATAGGCCTAGTATCCCCATTGAACAGAAAAAATGTGATTTTTTACTTTTCTGCCATTTCTTTAAACTCTTTCATGCTAAATTGATAAAAAGCTTTATATTTTTCTACTTATACAAGGAAAAGCATTAAAGAATTTAAAAAAACTACAAGTTCTTTAAAGCCGAGCTGATACTTTGCCTATTTTGAAGTTCTTCTAAAGGACCTACTAATGTTTCAGCTTTCAACATTGGCATTTATTTTGCTATTATTACTGTGACAATGTCATTATGCTATAATATTCTTAGTTTCTATCCATTTTTAGTGTACTTAAATTGATTTTTTGTTATTAATATGGGGTAAGAAAGAGTTCTAAGAGTTAGACACTGCTATTGCTAAAAAGGTAGCCTGATCAATACACTAACATTGCTCTGGCCTAGTTTGTCTACTGCTATATATAGGAAGTTCTAGCCAGGTTTTGAGGTCCTCAAAGTAGAGCCCCAGCTTAGCCACTAAAGAAACATGCAGCTTTAATATATTGTTTATTGAAGCAGACTATTTCTCTAATAATTCTTTTGATTATTACAAAGATTCAACTTTGTTTCTTAATTAAAATGAATTGTTTATACTTTTAAGTAAGTTTAAAATAAATTAATTGCTATGTATTTGATAAAAGTTTAAATTATTTGCTATTATTATAGGTAGAAATTTAGTATGTATAGCCATTTTAATTTTGTAGTACTATTTTATTCATATTATTAAAATGCTTAATTGGTTAGGGCAGGTTTTTTTGTGCGCAGAGTGTGCATATGCACCCTAAATTTTAAAATCGCACCCTGAAATTAAAAAGTAGGTGCGGTTTAGGTGCAGTCTGTTATAGTATTTTTCATCATGTTACTATTTATCAAAGCAGCAATCTGAAGACAAGATAACAGACAATAGGTCAAGGCATTCTTTGTACAAAGATGTATAGACATAAGACATGTCTATACATTCCCAGTTGTCTGGAACAAGACTCAAGAGAAATTGCACTCTGTGCCTTAAAATCGTACCTTGAAATTTGGCACAAGTTGCGATTTCGCACCTTGTCTCTGGCGAAAAAAAACCCAGGGTTAGGGTAAATCCAAGTTATATTTATAGAAATGCATTTAATAGTCTTTCTTCTAACAAAACAAAGAAAGAATATGTTTTAAATCAACTACATATCTAGCCTCAAAAAGGCTATATCTTTTAATCTTATTTCTTCTATTACTATTTTAAAAGAGCAATTTTCTATATAGACATACATGCGCAACAGTCGGCCGACCGATTTGGCGGCCAACCAAGGAAGTCGCAAAAATGCCCACCCAAAAAAACATCCAAGTAGTAGTACTAAGTAGCTGACGAGGCATTTTGACTTAATAAGACAGTCATAGTTACTCCTGTCGTTTACCCAAAGTTGCGTTAATTTTGCTTTAGGGTTATTTTACATGTAAGTCGCATTTTTGGCCAAAAACTACATCGCATTTTTGTTAAAACTTAGTCGCACGGCCGACCGAATTTTAGAGGTTGCACATGTATGTATATAGAAAACGATCAGCCCTAAAAGCTAGCTATCTTGCCTGAATCTACCTAGCCCTTTTGAGCTTTTGCACCAAAGCTTCTTTAGCCATGTTTTACCAAAGCCCTGACCCTTGGCATCTTACCAACCACCTATAAGCCTTGGTATCTCTGCAATCCCCCATGAGCCACAGGATTTTAGCAAGCTCCCCATGAGTCTTGACATCTCAGCAATTCTCTCCTTTAGCCACAGCATTTTAGCCAACTCCCTATGAGTTTTGATATCTTAACAATTCTCCCCAGATTCTCCCCATAGGCCACATTATTTCTGCAATTAAATGCTATAAGAAAAGTTGTTCATCTCTCATTCTCACCTCCCCTCACATTTACATCTAGCCAATCACATGCAAAGCAGCAGTGGCTTGGGCTCCAAAGCAGCCATTGAGTATTGAGGAATTAACTGTGGCGCCACCCAAGGCTGGCGAAGTTCGCATTCGTGTCGTTGCCACAGGTGTCTGCCACACTGACTCCTACACGCTGGATGGCCTGGATGCTGAGGGCAAGTTCCCCGTCATCCTGGGCCACGAGGGTGCCGGCATCGTTGAGTCAGTTGGCGAAGGCGTCACCTCGGTTGCTGTGGGCGACAGCGTCCTGCCTTGCTACATTCCACAGTGCAGGGAGTGCAAGTTCTGCACCTCTGGCAAGACTAACCTGTGCTCCAAGATTCGGGTCACTCAGGTCAGTCATTCTGTTGCTTTTTTCTTTTGATGTTTTCATCAGCAAGAGTTTGCTTTATGGTTTGCTTGGTCTCCGAAAAAGTACTGAAATGTCTCGACAAGTCGCACAATCTGCATTTTGCTTGAATCTCGTTGTAGAAGCACGAGATAAAAATTAGAAATTTTGTTTGTTTGTATTCGAAGCGTGACTTTACATCCCCACTTCATGATAAATTGATCACGTCAATTGCCAACTTACTTCACACCGCATTTAGCAGTTCACTCAATGTTGCATTCGCAATCCTTGCCCACCAAACCTGAAAGGGCCAAGGCGTCATGCCAGACGGCACCACGCGGTTCACCTGCAAGGGCAAAGAAGTGTTCCACTTCATGGGCACCAGCACCTTCAGCGAGTACACCGTGGTAGCCGCCATCAGCGTGGCCAAGCTGCGCCCGGAGGCCCCGCTCGATCGGGTCTGCCTACTGGGCTGCGGCATCAGCACCGGCTACGGAGCCGCCCTCAACACCGCTGATGTTCAGCCAGGCAGCAATTGCGCCGTCTGGGGCCTCGGCGCTGTCGGCCTCGCCGTCATCATGGGCTGCAAGGAGCGCGGCGCTGCCCGCATCATCGCTGTGGATACGAACCCGGCCAAGTTCGATGTCGCCAGGCAGTTTGGCGCCACCGAGTGCGTCAACCCGCTGGACAACTCGCCCAGGCCTATTCAGGTAGGAGTTCCTGCTGCGCTTGATTTCAATGTCTGAGAGAATCTATTTTCTTTTTTAAAGCAACAGGAATTTGAATTCGGTTAGTCCCCGACATTATGAGAAATTGAGGGGCCATACATGTTTAGTGACCTTGGAAATATTTTTGAGAACATTAGACTGAGCTAAGCTCTAACCCTGCTTTATTTATTCTGTTTATAAAGTTTCACGAAATTGCTTTTCGGACCTATAGACACTGTATAGAAGAAGCGAAATGCCACTCCTGAACAAATGTGTTCTTTGCAGTAGCTGCTGCTGGCTGCCATTGAACTAAGCCCCTTCATTTTGTATGCAGCCCTCCGCTTCCATTGCCATCCACAGGAGGTGCTGGTTGAGATGACCGATGGCGGCCTCGACTACACATTCGAGTGCGTCGGCAACGTCAACACAATGCGCGCTGCGCTGGAGTCCTGCCACAAGGGCTGGGGTGTCTCCGTCATCATCGGGGTGGCCGCCGCCGGGCAGGAAATCGCCACCAGGCCTTTCCAGCTCGTCACCGGCCGCGTGTGGAAGGGCTGCGCCTTTGGCGGCTGGCGCTCGCTTGACGACGTGCCCCGCCTGGCTGAGAGCTACGCGGCCGGAAAGGTGAAGATCGACCAGTTTGTGACGCACACTTTCTCGCTGGCCGACATCAACAAGTCGTTTGACCTGCTCCATGCTGGCAAGAGGTTTGTGTGGCTATACTCAAGAAGATTTCAGGATGTTTCATTTATCGCTTGAATTCATACGGCCGATGTCTGGGTTTTATGGAAGTCTTAGGAGTTGGATATAGGTCGCGTTTTTTAACCACTTCATGCCCCTCAGCCTCTGCACTCACTCTGAGAAAACCCGCTGACTGCAGAGCAGCCATAGACATCTGTGTCTGCCTACAAGCAGCCACAGCACTCACTCCTAGAGAACCCGCTGACTGCAGAACAGCTATAGACATCTGTGTCTGCCCACAAGCAGCCACAGCACTCACTCTTAGAAAACCCGCTGACTGCAGAGCAGCCATAGACATCTGCGTCTGCCCACAAGCAGCCACAGCACTCACTCCTAGAAAACCCGCTAACTGCAGAGCAGCCATAGACATCTGCGTCTGCCCACAAGCAGCCACAGCACTCACTCCTAAAAACCCGCTAACTGCAGAGCAGCCATAGACATCTGCGTCTGTCCACAAGCAGCCACAGCACTCACTCCTAGAGAACCCGCTGACTGCAGAACAGCCACAGACATCTGCGTCTGCCCACAAGCAGCCACAGCACTCACTCTTAGAAGACCCGATGGCTGCAGAGCAGCCATAGACATCTGCGTCTGCCCACAAGCAGCCACAGCACTCACTCCTAAAAAACCCGCTAACTGCAGAGCAGCCATAGACATCTGCGTCTGCCCACAAGCAGCCACAGCACTCACTCCTAGAAAACCCGCTAACTGCAGAGCAGCCATAGACATCTGCGTCTGTCCACAAGCAGCCACAGCACTCACTCCTAGAGAACCCGCTGACTGCAGAACAGCCACAGACATCTGCGTCTGCCCACAAGCAGCCACAGCACTCACTCCTAAAAAACCCGCTAACTGCAGAGCAGCCATAGACATCTGCGTCTGTCCACAAGCAGCCACAGCACTCACTCCTAAAAAACCCGCTAACTGCAGAGCAGCCATAGACATCTGCGTCTGCCCACAAGCAGCCACAGCACTCACTCCTAGAGAACCCGCTGACTGCAGAACAGCCACAGACATCTGCGTCTGCCCACAAGCAGCCACAGCACTCACTCTTAGAAGACCTGATGGCTGCAGAGCAGCCATAGACATCTGCGTCTGTCCACAAGCAGCCACAGCACTCACTCCTAAAAAACCCGCTAACTGCAGAGCAGCCATAGACATCTGCGTCTGCCCACAAGCAGCCACAGCACTCACTCCTAAAAAACCCGCTAACTGCAGAGCAGCCATAGACATCTGCGTCTGCCCACAAGCAGCCACAGCACTCACTCCTAAAAAACCCGCTAACTGCAGAGCAGCCATAGACATCTGCGTCTGTCCACAAGCAGCCACAGCACTCACTCCTAAAAAACCCGCTAACTGCAGAGCAGCCATAGACATCTGCGTCTGCCCACAAGCAGCCACAGCACTCACTCCTAGAGAACCCGCTGACTGCAGAACAGCCACAGACATCTGCGTCTGCCCACAAGAAGCCACAGCACTCACTCTTAGAAGACCCGATGGCTGCAGAGTAGCCACAGATTCAACCTAATGAGCTAATTCGTGTAAAAAAGGTGCTGTTTCTTTGATGGCTGCTCTGCAGCTACAGTGGGTTTTTTAAGAGTGAGTGGCAGTGTGCCGCTTGTTCTGGCTACAGACAGCCGCGGCTGCGGGCATTCAGTGGATGGCAAATGGCTGCAGAGCAGCCCTTTTTAAGTACTTCATTTCATATATAGCCTGTGATGAAGTGAGAAACTTACCTGCAACCGTTTGCAGCCTCCGCGCTATCATCAACATGAAGGAGAAGTGAGCGATCAGGACGAGCCCAAGACTCGCACGCTGCAGGCCAAGTCCCACACTGAGCCTGCTTTCACCGCTTGAACCTAAACTCATCTGCCGATTTGCCCTATGAGCTACGATTTTTATGGATGGGCAATTTTTCGTCACGGATAGAAATAAGTGAAAACACTAGCCCTGTGCTTTGTATTAGTGATTGCATCACATAAATATTGTCGTTTCCGATCATTGCCTTTCCGCTCGCACCAATTTTCTGGCTGAATTTTCATATTCCCCATTTGAATTGTTTTCAATTCGTGTAGCAGCCAGATCTGAATCGTGTCATTATCATACCTTAATTCCACTATAACTCTAATCTTATCAGACATTTGCACCGCTTACACATCCAACTACTTGGTAATTTTTATTTTCAGTTATATAAAATTTACCGGTTATTTTCTAACTGTTTGCCAGCAAATATAGAAACGCTTTTTCTTTGATTGGTCCTGTTTTACAACTCTTTGAGTATCAAAATAGCAGTTGTTTGCTTAAGCAGCCTGTATCACATTGTTCCGAATTCTTTTTGGTATGTTTTCTCACGAATAATAGCTGCCAGGTTTTTATTCTAATTCTTAACGAGAAAACCATGCACAGCAAGCAGTGGTCACGTTGAAACTTCAAAGACACCTGACTTGGCCCGCTAGGAGCATCCTGACGTTCCTGTGGGAGGCTGTCCTGCGGGATTCGGCTAAGCGAGAGGCTGTGGTCGGGGCCGAGGAGCGCGATGTTGTCAGCATAGATCATTTTTACCCGTAGGTATGACTTCGGGAATATTACTGATGAAGATTAAAATGCCCTCAGCATAGGGAGTGAGTAGTTTTTATGAAGGGGCCTTTAGGACAGAATTCTTCACTGCCTGCATAGCGCCATTTATTGTATCTGTATTATTCGCAAAGAATCGACAACAAGAGGTGACTTGTTAGAGAATTCCAGCATAATACTTTTACCTGCTACCTTCTAAATCACCGATCAACCACTTTCAGGACATTTTTTCACAGCCACCAAAACACTATTAGTTCCATATTGTTACCAGAGCAGGGTCCTCACTCCTTACCCTCTAAAATTACAATAAAAAGTTCCCAGTTCTCTCACCAGGTTTCTATTATAAACAGCACGACCCTAATTACAAATCCAAATGCATCCAGTTCATGCAAAAATTCTGGCTCCAAGTAGAAAATAACGTTTCAAATATTAATCAGGCTCTCGCTCAAATCCCACAGTTTTCAACAGCATGAATTAATAAATAATGACAATGACAGCTACTATAACTGATAAAATTATAAGGCAGCTTCTGTCTTTACCAAGTGTAAGAACACTTGGTCCTATTACTTAAAAATATCCCTCTACTCGGAAATTCCGGGTCTGGCGTCCATGGCTGCCAGCTTGATTGAAGCTGATGCATTGATGAGGCGAGTCGATTGAAGACGATTCGACAACAGTGAATTTAAAAACAAACTAGCCTATTGTCTTGAACTGTTCTGATTAGTGATTATCCACTTCGTTAGATATTTAGGTTCTTGTTTATTTTTTAGAAAGCCAATCAATGACCGGTCATTAATTTGAAGTGACATTTCAAACAATGGTTCCCGAAATACTGGCTACAGAAAACCTGGCTTACAATGAAAGTGTTTTCGCACTTGCAGTGTTGATTGAGGCGGGCTGCACGCTATTAATCTGTAGAGTTAATCAATTTTTACGCTTCTGTTTGTGCTATGGAACCTGCGACCTATCCAGTTTTCACAGTCATAGCGCGCGGCTGTGCACAACTAGCCTGTGATCTGCCGGTGCTCTCACGATGCCGTCGTGTCCCAGAAGGATATCCTCTCGCTTCAGTTTGCAGTCCTCATTCGGTTCGAAACGAAACTTTTGCAGCAGAGGGACAAAGAAGAGGAACAGCTCCATCCGAGCCAGTGTCTCTCCCAAGCAGGAGCGTTTGCCGACGCTGAAAGGAATGAGGTACTCAGAGGGCTTGTACGTTCCGGTCTCTAGGTCCAGAAATCGATTGATGTTGAACTCGTGCGGCTCCGGGAATAGCTCCGGGTCCATATGAACTGAGTACAGATTGGGCAGTACTATGCTGTCGGGCGAAACGGGCAGTCCGTCAAAGTCAACTTCCTTAACGGGTAAACATAAGAGAAGATGGTCAGTTTCGCAAAATAAAAACTTGACGCATTCGCTTTGAAAGTGCTAAAGCTTTCTCACCTTTGCAGCTCGGTGCTCAACGCTCATAGGCACCAGGTTCGCCATCCGCTGAGTTTCATCCAGAAACGCCTGTACCTTGTGCAAACTCCGCTTATCTTTCATGCTGACCTCGCGGTCACCAATGACTGTGCTGATCTCGATGTGGCAGGCCTCCTGAAGCTCTGGGTGAAAGCAGCAGTATAGCAGCGCCCAGCGCAATGTAGTGGCGGTCGTGTCGCTACCGGCAACGTACAAGTCAGATACAGTCCGTATCAGCTGTCGGTTGTCAAAGCTACCGACATCGCCCTCCCCGGAAGCCTGCCGCATCCGCTGCTCTCGAAGATAAGCCTCAACAAAGCAAATAGGCTCGCTTGACTTATCGTAGTTGCGGCTAATATCCTGAATCTTATCCCAGCAGTAGTCCATAACCCATCGCTCGCTCTGCAAGATGCGATTGCTGCTTGGTGAAAGCGATGTAAGCGAAATCGGCAGCTGGGGAAAGAAGACCATGAGTACAGTATCCAGTCCAGCTTGCGTCAAGGCCTTCGTGTGCTCCAGAAATTCCTCTAGCTTGGGGTCCTCGTAACCGCTTCGTTCAGCGAACACAAGACCTGCTATTACATTGACTACGGCCTTAGTGATGTGAGCTGAAAGAATTTTTTGTCATCAGATTTATATACTCGGCACTAGTATTGTTGGTACGAAATATTACAAGGCCATGCAGATAACCGGCAACATGTACAATATACGAGTATATAGTATTCTCACACTTTACATCCGTCTCCTGTCCATTATAGTCGCTGAGGTGTCTGGCGAGTTCCTGTGCCTCAGTCTGGATCTGTTGCTCCGAGAGGCTCCTGCCTAGACCGAAGTCACGCAAAACCCGAAGAGCAAAACGGCGCTGATCCTGCCAAAGTGGGCCCTCTGAGAAGAGAAGGCCGCGGCCCTCGGCTACGATCTGGTAGAAGGGATGATTCGGTCGCTGTGAGAACATGTCGGCTCGATCTACAAATGAGGCTTTGATCTTGTTGTAGCCGGAGATCACAACAAACTCCTGCGTGCCGATCACAAGCGAGATGACCTCGCCGTAGGCCTTGCGCATTTCATCGACAAAGAGGTACCAACGAAATTGTCGATCAGTGACAGCTCTGTACATCATATAGGGCAGGCTGCCCAGTATCGGCAGACCGATCGGACCCCGACGTTTCAGCCGCCGAATCAGATGGCGGCTCAGCAGAGCGGCCAGCAGCCCAACTATCACTGTAATGACGAGAGTCATGGCCAATTAATGCTACTCGGTTAGTTACTCGGTTAACTAACTAACTAAAATAAGTAAAATCGGCGCCTCAGCCAAATGAATAGGCTCTTACGCCTCTAAGATAAATTAGTTTCCATATTAAGAGTGTACTCAGGTACACTAGTCTTCTAAATTAGGCTATAGGAGACTGTGACCAATCAAGCCGAGCAGGCGACACCAGTCGGGCTGAGGGGGGGGGGCTACCCCCAGCTGTCGGGGCGTCACACCTACTCCAGACACAATACTAAACCCCCCCCCCGGGGCCAGCGAGGGTTCAGCGAACCAGTGAGGGAAGCCCGTGCCTTCTCCGGGTCAGTAGTGCCAAAAAATTGGTCATTTGACCAATGCCCCCACGGCCGTGGCTACCAGCCTGGGACTGCCCCCCCCACTAACCCCGGGTACTCTTTGCCAAGACAGTCTCTTATCTTTGAAGCGGCAGGAGGGCTAATCGCCGGGACTATTTCACCCTTTGCTTCGCCAACCCGCCATTTTTATGGTTGCCGTGCCAACGGCCTCGTCCTGCTCAGACTCAGTCCTGGTTTTGGCACACTCCAGCTTAAAGCTAGCCGTTCACCAGAGGACACTCCGAGGGAGACCGTCAGAGCATCAACTGGAACCGAGTATAGGCCTGCCTTCCTATACAGCTACCCACAGCCCTTCCTGATCGACTATTACCCTCTAACCCAGCCTACTAACTCATTACAAGCTTTCAGCCAGGCAGAGACAAGTGTCACATGGGTACTGCGGTTCGGCGTCTCTATGCGAGACAAAACCGGTTAGTTACTCGGTTAGAAATTTACTCGGAAATCAGAAAACTTGGATCCAGCACTCGCAAATGCGTCATTTGCATGATAGTGGACTCAACTTCGAACTCTAGCCTTCTCTAAGCCTGCTTTCCCTCCCTCGATTGTGTTGCTTTATCTGTGAGCACATGCATGCACAGTACTGTGCCGTATCTTGCGAATAGCTGGTTCTATTATCGCAATCTACAGTACTGTTGTACACTGTATGTACATGCTGCAGTGTATGCAAATAGCTATATTGATCAGTTCTTTGGACACAATTGTTTGCGCCTGTCGGTTCTGTGAATTTTACTGTTACACGTATTGATTCAGCTGACCTACATTTAAAATTAACTGTTGCGGAAAAACTGCGCTGCACTTGACCTCATAGTGCTATCTTAAATTTATGGCAGTTATCGCATTAAAAAGTCGCCACCTTTGAGAGTGCGCACTAAATTCCAGCTCAGTATTGACTTTTGAGTGACGCAATTTGCGCCACGCGACGCAGAGTTGAGCTGAGTGAGGAGGGATTGGGAAGAGCGGAGGACTCGAAGATTGGATGGATGGATTAAAGCTTTCGCCAAGGTTTTCATTGTTTTTCAAGCATGTTTTAATATCAAAATGTTTATCCAAAGGTAATAATATGTACTCAGCAACACTGAAGAGTCGCCACTCTATGCGCCAGTGAACGATTTCTCTTAGACTGTTCTGAACTAAAAGATGCGAGAAAATTGATCGGGGTAGTAGCGTCACTCGCAAAGATTGAGAGTCTTATAACCTGCACTCTCAAAAGTGGCGACCACAGACGGAATCTTCTCTGATGGCGACTTTTCGATGTTGTTGAGTACCAGTATATGTACCTGAGCTAGGTGATTAGACGCTGGACGAAAGACACTGCTCACTGGGCCAAAGGGTGGCTATACTTTTCAATGTTGCTGAGTATATGAGTATGTATATTACATTACATGTACGCTTGTATCCTGACGTTATGTAATGACGCTAAACATATGTAAAGGTCAATTTTGTCGACATGTCACTTTCAATGATCGGTGGTCAATAAAGCATCAATCAACTGAACCTAATTAAAACACATTCACACTTTGTAAAAATCACTCTGATCTATGGTATTTACATGGCGTCTACAGCGTTAGCTATTGAGAAACAATAAAATGGTCTCCGAGAGAAGGGAATTGCAATTTCGTCTCGGGCGGTCCAAGCTAGCATCGTGTTAGTAAAAAGCGATCAGCTGCATATAGTAAAGTTCAAAACAAGGACTACTTAAGTAGACGTTACTTTTGTCGTCCTTGATTTAAAACTGTACGTATTTGCAGAGCTGCAGGACAGTCGGTTGTTAGAGAGCGAGTTTAAGATCACGTGTTCTGAATTTCATACAATGAAAAGTATAGGTGCATGTACTGTAGTCTTATACATGTATATACAATACATAACGTGTACATGCATGTCAGAGCGCCCCTGCCGAAATGTATAGACCTTGAACTAACAAGTCAACAACCAGTTTTATTGTATTGTTCTGCACCGCGGCTGAATTTGATGTTGAATTGACGTCTCTAAGTTATCATTTACATGCATTCAGCCTAACATTAAACTACATATTCATTGCAATCTGGTTCTATAAGGCCGAGCAGTTCGTGTGGAATTCTCTCTACCATCACGGCAGCCAGCAGCAGTTCGATCAAAGCCTAATTTCAACTGTTCTTCCGTAGCTCTGAGAAATTAATTATCGGTTAAATACGGTGGTAGCCGCTTCCCGCTACTTATAGTAGCATGATAGCTAACTTAACGTTTAATTAGTCTAACCAACCCGCGGAGTCTATGAAGGCCACGCTAGACAAGTACAAGTACTCGTTTACTCAGCAACCAGCTAAAGCCCCCCCCCTCTCTCACTCACGCTGCCACACGGCCCAAAATGTTGCATCCCATTACGTGATTCAGAAATGTGCGAAGACATAAACTGCGAGGGGTTGTGCAACCCCACATTAAACAGGCCGTCGAAGTCTCCGGACATGAACCCCATCGAGCATGTTTTCGTAAAGCGAAGAGTTCGGCAGGGTGCCTCGCAGAATGCTGAACAGTTGTGACTGGCGGTTCTGAATGCCTAGCAGCAGCTACCTAAAGTTCATTACCCGGCTGGTGATCAGTGATCAGGATGCCACGATGAGTTATGGCATTTTTGCATGCTCGTGGTTCCTACACACGACAATGAAGCGAGCAACCTCAGAGTCAACAGTCAGAGCTCTTAGTCGTTAAAAAGACGCCTGCTATGTAAAATAGGAAAGTTCTTGGTAATAATTTGCCGTTATAAGATTTTTTCTTCTATTAATTAATGCTTTTTCCATCCATTAATGCTTTACAACAAGCCAAGATTACTTGCACCGTCTCCTACCACTGAAATCCGGTGTAATTTTTATTAGTTTCTTTCTACGTGATGTTATGAAAATACCAGTGACTTTAAATCTATACAAATTACTAACTTTGTTTATCTTTCGAACGTACGAGCAGTTTACTCGGAGTAACCTGTACCTGATATCCTGGAGCAGCACAGGCGCTGAATGTCAGCTGCTGTATTTTCGGCTGGTGCCAGCAGAGCGGATTTTAGACAGAGTTGCATCGCCATAGAATAGATAGAAAAGACACATAGGGTTATAGAATCCTAGCGCGCACGCGTTCGCGAAACAGCTCAGTGGGGCAGAGAGCAGTGTCACTCGGGGTCAGGTCAAGGTCACTGAGGTCGTCAGTCAGAGTCTGGATCAGCGTGGCAGCACGGCCTTGGCCGCGTCGAAGCCGTTCTCGCGTTGGGTGAAGCAGCGCCATCGCGAGAGGGTTGGCTTCACCGCGACCGTGCCGTCGCAGAACGTGGCCGGCGAGGGTTTGTCGCCGCCGCCGCAGAATAACGCTGAGAGGCGGAGGGCCGGTGCGCCGGTCGAGATCGCGGTTCGAGATGGTCTCGGGGAATCGGATGCCGAGTTTGTAGCAAAGAAGAGCCATGTAGGTGCCGTTTCGCGCGTTTTTCCGGGGTGGTGGTCACCGGTACGGCTTCGAGTCCGTAGAGCAGGATCGGTTCGACTGTGGCGCGTAAAAGCTTGATCTTGAGGGCGTCAGGCGCTGCGGAGCTGAAGACAGGGCTGATCTTGACTGCAGCACGCCAGGCTTGTGCTTTTCGGTCCATGATGATATCTTCAGGATTCAAGATCAGCGCGCCCAGGTAGAGGAAGTCTGGCAGGTTGAGATCGTTTCGCCGCTCGGCAGGCTCAGCTCGGGCGCGGTGCTGGTGCTGATGTGCATCACTTCGGTTTTTCTCACGTTGAAAATGAGGCCGACACGCGAAGCTTCCAGGCAGAGTCTGTCCAGGGCGCGCTGGGCCGCGAGCTCGTCCCTGCACACTAGAGCGATGTCATCGGCGTAAGCTAAGGCGGCGAGGATGATGGTGGGAAAACGACGCCCTCGACATCAAAGTCGAGGCGATAAGCAACGCCAATGGCAGCATTATCCTCGCCTTCAAGGACGAGGCTCAACTCGAGCTCACGCCCCATGTCCGTTGAGTGTGCCAGATCACTGCCGCCCTGTAGGCGATACCCTGCCTTCTACTCCGGCTCGAGAAGCATCGAGGAGATCCGCGCCCGGCTCCTTAGTAAAAACCCCGACCTACATCAAAGCAGTATCCGGGCCTTCAAGGAGGTTCTCCGGCAAAAGGCGCTCCCGGCAAGACCATGTACATGTGTTTCTCCGCGGAGTGGGAAGCCTACGTCGAGGCGTGGAAGATCGTCTTCCACCTGCTGCTCAGGCGCCGTCCAACCAGCGATCGACGCCGAGGTGAGTCCGTCAGCTGGGAACGAGTAATGCCGTTCCCAACCCCGTGCCAAACTAGGAGTGGGGCTCTGAGGGCGAACCCTGCTGGCCAGCTCAATGATGAAACTGCCACTAGCAACCAAATAAATAATCCGCCACCGGTGAACCAACCAGTTAACCTGCACATAGTTCAGATCAACCTGCACCATGCTTTTGCAGCATCTAGCAACCTTACAGACACCTTCGCCAACAAGGAAGTTGACATCTACATTATTCAGGAACCGTATACCCGCAAGGGGAAGCCGACTTGTCTGCCGCCAGGCTATCAGATTCTGTAGTTTTGCGCGAACGACACCATCAGGGCCATCGCCCTCGTCAAAAACGACCTCCCGGTCACTATCATGTCAATGCTTTGCTCTAAAGACATGTGTACTTTCTCAGTCTTTGACTTGACATTCGTTTCCGCCTACCTGGATATCCTGGGAGACGTCCCTCCCCCCTCTTGCAGGAGCTGGCGGATTTCTGTAACCTTCAGGACAGGAAGCTACTCGTTGGCTGCGACGCAAATGCCCATAACATCGCCTGGTCTAGTATAGTGATGCCAACAGGCGCGGTGACTTACTAATTGACTTCATTAACTCCTCCTCGTTACACATATGTAACAGGGGCAGCAAACCTACATTTATTGTATCTAACCGACGTGAGGTTATTGATCTCACTCTCGCTTCCAATAACGCCCTCAATCAGGTCCACAACTGGCTGATTAGGGATGATATTCCCTCGCTTTCTGACCACTGAACAGGCGCAGCCAGGGCATTCACTGTTTCACCGACGGCTCGCTGCTGTTTATCGGCCGCGCTGGAGCGGGTATCGCCATCTTTCACGAGGGTAAGATCCTCTTCCAGGAAAGTCTGCACCTCGGTGAGAACACCTCGGTTTTCCAAGCCGAAATTTGCGCCATTGAGCAGTGCGCCCAGCAACTGCTCCAGGTGAACATTAAAAAAAATAAATTAAAAATTAAAAATCCACTTTTACACTGATAGCCAAGCCGTTATCAAGGCCTTAACCACCGAGAAAATCTCCGCTGCTACAGTATCTCAATGCCAACGCAGTGTGCAATCTCTCTCAGTCCTTAACAGGATTAGAATTATCTGGACACCCGGTCACAAAATATCCTGGGCAATGAGCTCGCGGATTCTCTCGAAGGAGGGCAGCAACCCAGACGACAACCACCGTCTGATGAGGCTACCCATTCCCAGGTCGCAAATCACCCACCATGTCAACAGGTGGCTCCATCAGCAGTACCAGCGCCACTGGAACAGCTGCACCGATTACAGGCAGACCCGCTCTGCTGTGCCTAACCTGAACAGGAAAGTCTCTGATTATCTGATCTCGCTTAACAGAACAGACCTCAGGGAGATGTGCATGGTCCTAACCGGCCATGGTTTCTTCCAGAGACATATCTCGTTGCAAACCGGTTCCACCTGCCCCTTCTGTGGCATAGGAGAGGAGACCGCGGGGCATCACGTCACCTTCTGCCCTTACTTCAACAAGGCGCGGCATAAATACCTCGGCCACCCCCAGCGGATTGACGAGCTGACTACCCCGGACAACATCCGTGACCTTCGCGCCTTCATCCGGGATACCGGCCCGATGAGGGTCGCTGATGCCTCCACTGCGAACCTGCCGACTACTGGCGGGGGCTGGGCGCACCCTCAGGGTTAATCCCTTTTACCTTGGGGTTGCGATAGGGGCCTCGCGGCCTATTCGCGGCGCCTGCGCCCCCCGTCAGTAGTAAGTAGTAAGTAATTAAGGGTCTGCAGATGCATTTAATCTATAATCCTGACGGGTTATGATTTTAAAAAACCACGGCTTCTAAATCCTGTCCTGACCTGCCGCTGCAGACACTGAAGCAAAAGAATTAAGTGCAGCGCCTAAGGCAAATTTATTAAAGCAGAGCACTCGCGATGCACAATGCGCTCGCAACCTTCCTCTGGAACGGCCTATTCAGCTCAGCACTCGCAGCACGATAGTCTGGCATGATATAAGCTGGCAAAGAGAAAACTGCTTTGAGTTCGTAATCACCCCATTCTACTGATCTCTCGAACCACCCAACTAACTACCCGTATTTCTGCCTCACAGACAATAAACAATCCTAGCTAGAATGCAACTCCATCTAGCATATTACTCAAAACAGACCGAGCACAGTACTGCTGGTTGCCCCCGGAAACCGTAGAGACTGGACAGCGCTCGCCTCTGCAGGAAGGCTGGCAAAGCAATGTGCTGGCTTGAGAATAGCGAGCGAGCAGAGATAATTACTGCTTGAGGTTGAGCTGAGCTCTCATAACCACCGCTCATAACTAACTAACTAACTAACTAACTAACTAACTAACTAACTAACTAACTAAATAACTAACTAACTAACTAACTAACTAACTAACTAACTAACTAAATAACTAACTAACTAACTAACTAACTAACTAACTAACTAACTAACTAACTAACTAACTAACTAACTAACTAACTAACTAACTAACTAACTAACTAACTAACTAACTAACTAACTAACTAACTAACTAACTAACTAACTAACTAACTAACTAACTAACTAACTAAATAACTAACTAACTAACTAACTAACTAACTAACTAACTAACTAACTAACTAACTAACTAACTGACTGACTGACTGATTAACTAACTAACTAACTAACTAACTAACTGACTAACTGATTAACTAACTAACTAACTAACTAACTAACTAACTAACTAACTGACTGACTGATTAACTAACTAACTAACTAACTAACTAACTAACTAACTAACTAACTAACTAACTAACTAACTAACTAACTAACTAACTAACTAACTAACTAACTAACTAACTAACTAACTAACTATCTAACTAACTAACTAACTAACTAACTAACTAACTAACTAACTAACTAACTAACTAACTAACTAACTAACTAACTAACTAACTAACTAACTAACTAACTAACTAACTAACTAACTAACTAACTAACTAACTAACTAACTAACTAACTAACTAACTAAATAACTAACTAACTAACTAACTAACTAACTAACTAACTAACTAACTAACTAACTAACTAACTAACTGACTAACTAACTAACTAACTAACTAACTAACTAACTAACTAACTAACTAACTAACTAACTAACTAACTAACTAACTAACTAACTAACTGACTAACTAACTAACTAACTAACTAACTAACTAGCTAACTAACTAACTAACTAAATAACTAACTAACTAACTAACTAACTAACTAACTGACTGACTAACTAACTAACAAACTAACTAACTAACTAACTAACTAACTAACTAGCTAACTAACTAACTAACTAAATAACTAACTAACTAACTAACTAACTAACTAACTAACTAACTGACTAACTAACTAACTAACTAACTGACTGACTGACTGATTAACTAACTAACTAACTAACTAACTGACTGACTGACTGATTAACTAACTAACTAACTAACTAACTAACTAACTAACTAACTAACTAACTAACTAACTAACTGACTGACTGATTAACTAACTAACTAACTAACTAACTAACTAACTAACTAACTAACTAACTAACTAACTAACTAACTAACTAACTAACTAACTAACTAACTAACTAACTAACTAACTAACTAACTAACTAACTAACTAACTAACTAACTAACTAACTAACTAACTAACTAACTAACTAACTAACTAACTAACTAACTAACTAACTAACTAACTAACTAACTAACTAACTAACTAACTAACTAACTAACTAACTAACTAAATAACTAACTAACTAACTAACTAACTAACTAACTAACTAACTAACTAACTAACTAACTAACTAACTAACTAACTAACTAACTAACTAACTAACTAACTAACTAACTAACTAACTAACTAACTAACTAATAACTAACTAACTAACTATCTAACTAACTAACTAACTAACTAAATAACTAACTAACTAACTAACTAACTAACTAACTAACTAACTAACTAACTAACTAACTAACTAACTAACTAACTAACTAACTAACTAACTAAATAACTAACTAACTAACTAACTAACTAACTAACTAACTAACTAACTAACTAACTAACTAACTAACTAACTAACTAACTAACTAACTAACTAACTAACTAACTAACTAACTATAACTAACTAACTAACTAACTAACTAACTAACTAACTAACTAACTAACTAACTAACTAACTAACTAACTAACTAACTAACTAACTAACTAAATAACTAACTAACTAACTAACTAACTAACTAACTAACTAACTAACTAACTAACTAACTAACTAACTAACTAACTAACTAACTAACTAACTAACTAACTAACTAACTAAATAACTAACTAACTAACTAACTAACTAACTAACTAACTAACTAACTAACTAACTAACTAAATAACTAACTAACTAACTAACTAACTAACTAACTAACTAACTAACTAACTAACTAACTAACTAACTAACTAAATAACTAACTAACTAACTAACTAACTAACTAACTAACTAACTAACTAACTAACTAACTAACTAACTAACTAACTAACTAACTAACTAACTAACTAACTAACTAACTAACTAACTAACTAACTAACTAACTAACTAAATAACTAACTAACTAACTATCTAACTAACTAACTAACTAACTAACTAACTAACTAACTAAATAACTAACTAACTAACTAACTAACTAACTAACTAACTAACTAACTAACTAACTAACTAACTAACTAAATAACTAACTAACTAACTAACTAACTAACTAACTAACTAACTAACTAACTAACTAACTAACTAACTAACTAACTAACTAACTAACTAACTAACTAACTAACTAACTAACTAACTAACTAACTAACTAACTAAATAACTAACTAACTAACTAACTAACTAACTAACTAACTAACTAACTAACTAACTAACTAACTAACTAACTAACTAACTAACTAACTAACTAACTAACTAACTAACTAACTAACTAACTAACTAACTAACTAACTAACTAACTAACTAACTAACTAACTAACTAACTAACTAACTAACTAACTAACTAACTAACTAACTAACTAACTAACTAACTAACTAACTAACTAACTAACTAACTAACTAACTAACTAACTAACTAACTAACTGACTAACTAACTAACTTAACTAACTAACTAACTAACTAACTAACTAACTAACTAACTAACTAACTAACTAACTAACTAACTAACTAACTAACTAACTAACTAACTAACTAACTAACTAACTAACTAACTAACTAACTAACTAACTAACTAACTAACTAACTAACTAACTAACTAACTAACTAACTAACTAACTAACTAACTAACTAACTAACTAACTAACTAACTAACTAAATAACTAACTAACTAACTAACTAACTAACTAACTAACTAACTAACTAACTAACTAACTAACTAACTAACTAACTAACTAACTAACTAACTAACTAACTAACTAACTAACTAACTAACTAACTAACTAACTAACTATAACTAACTCTAACTAACTAACTAACTAACTAACTAACTAACTAACTAACTAAATAACTAACTAACTAACTAACTAACTAACTAACTAACTAACTAACTAACTAACTAACTAACTGACTAACTAACTAACTAACTAACTGACTGACTGACTGATTAACTAACTAGCTAACTAACTAACTGACTGACTGACTGATTAACTAACTAACTAACTAACTAACTAACTAACTAACTGACTGACTGATTAACTAACTAACTAACTAACTAACTAACTAACTAACTAACTAAGTAACTAACTAACTAACTAACTAACTAACTAACTAATTACCAAGAGTCGGTCGGTACTATCAATAGTGACAACTTCAGTTAATGAATTATTTGGATAGAAGCTTTCATCATTAATATCATCTAAAATAAATCAGCGAGACAAATCGGGTATTAATTGGTTAGACAGAAACAGCTAGCAAGTTGATTCGGTGCATTTAATTGGGCAACCGTACTCGTATGTTTTTCTTACAGAAAGCGTAATCGTTTTTCTGCGAAAGCAGACAGCAGCAGAAGATCATTTAAGAACGAAGCTAGAATACGGAACGTAACATGCAGTAAATAGTGGACCAGCAGCCAATATAGAAAATTTATGCAATAAATTTGTAAATACCAGCAAGTATTTATGTATTCAACTACAGTCAATAACTGTTAGCACACACTAAGTATTCTGCTAGGTACTGACGAATGTGGATTCAATTTAAAACTTACAGGCAGATACCTCGCTATTAAAATTATGCAAAACTGTCAATACAGTTAGGAAAAATCAACTTATTCACCGAATTCATAACAGTCAGCTTTGCTAAGACGGCTGAGATCGCACAGAGAAACACGCGCAGTGATTAAAACATTTGATCCGAAACGAAAAATCGATAAGAGCACAAAGATACAATCAAGGACTACGAGTACGTACTCAAGTAGAATGACGTGGAAGGATGTTTCTTCAAAAAAATTAAGAAGGCAGATTTTATGAAAAAAATACGTAAGAATGGAGGCTTTTGTCTTTTTCAACACAAAACATTTTACTGCTTTTGATAGGCAGCAGACGCGATGAGCAAAGTACATGTCCTGTGCCTAGAATCATAGAAATGGCACAGCTTGACCCAGCCGGTTGTGTAAAAGAATGTGCCGCAGAACGGCACAGGACAGGTACGAATAGACAATAAACTAACATAGAATCATAACTTTCAAAAACGAAAAGCTCCATGAATGACAACAGAGCTATAAGAAATATCGAAAAATAAACATTAGGTCTGCCCTCCTATCAAAGCAATAACAAATTTTGTGTAGAAGAAATGAAAATCTTTATTGTCCGTAATTTTTTTTCGTAATACCTAGTTTCTAAAATTCTCCAAGAAACACTTTCCCGTCCTTTAAGAATTCAGCTGAGAATGCTCAAGACGACAGGAATCAGTCACCTTGAACAAATCGAGAGGTTTGCTTTTCAACATTAATCTTATGTTGGAACGGGTGTTCTTGGATGGCTGCAATCTTTTAGTACAATCCTTTTTGGCTTTCGAGTATCGAGGTTTTTTTACTGAAGCTTTTTACTCCGAATCATAATCTAATCGCCACAAAAGAGTTTAAAACAATAAAAACTGGACATTCGAGTGCAAGCAGTTGCAGTTGCAAGTTGGCGGTTTTCGATTACCTGAGGGAAAAGTTTCTAACGCGCCGTGTGAGCTCGCGCTATTTCGACTCTACTAGAACTAAATTTTTGTAGCTAAATTAGACCGAAATTTAAATTCGTGTGAGATATGTTAAACAGTCCGTCAATAAACAGTTAATTAACAGGTTAGCCAGAGCATAAAGTTTTTAAGCACTACAAAAAACTTTCCCGCAGTTTTTCCCTTTCCAGTAGCCCTTTGAAACTGCCATTTTTCCTGAAGACTCGATTTCAGCCAACTGGGAAGATCTGCTTCCTTCAGTCTCTTGAATATTTCCAGAGTCTGCTCTAGATTCGAAGAATAAAATGCGGCGACCAGCAGCTCCTTCTCATCCGAGTCCTCTCTCTCAGCCACATCCCGGATCCAGTCCTGGGCGCGCGCTTCTGGATCAGTCCGCAGCTCGAGCCGCAAAGCCCATAGCAGAGCGTCAAAGTTCATATAGAAAATAGTTACTGCCTGACAACTGAAGGGGAAAGCACTCCCTCAGAGCTCCTGTCAGGAATTCGAGTTTCGGTCGCTGGTCGAACTTAAAGCAGAACTTCCACGCCGAGTCGCAGCTCCTCAGATGCCGCATCACGAACTCCACTGTCGCTTCAGTCGCCGACTTCCCACGAGACCAAGCAATGCCTCTGCTCACCGAGTGACCTGAGTACAAGCTCACGACTCTCTCTGCAGTTCCTCGGTAGCCGAACTTCAGGCAAGCTAGCGCTCTGAGAGCCTCCCGAGCTGAGAGGGCACAGTCTGGCAGTCTGGCTATCAGCTCTGTAAGCGATTCCTGAGATCGCGGGCTGCAGTCACTGTGTGAGAGACGAACAAGACACTCTCTCACCACGTCGTAGATCTGATAGTACTCGAGAGCACTGGACTTCGTGATGGGCATCGACCTCAGATCCGGCAGAATTTGGAACGGGTGGAAGTAGAATGTGCCTGAGTCGCTCACAGGTCTGAGACTACCGATGAACTGCTGAAGAAGTTGTGGCAGCCGATCTACTACTGTTCTCAGTGTGCTCATGATGCCATCCAAATACTGGTCCACTCTCTCCTTGTCTGCACCCTTGAGGTAGATGGCCGCATCGCTGAGAAAGAAATGATTCATGATAACCCGAGATTGGTCAGGTGTGTCAGGTGTTTGTCTGTCATGCTCTCGGCTCTTCTCCACACAGTCGAGCAGCATCTGCAGCGACTGTCTCGTGAGGCTCACGAGGTTCTCCTTCTTCCATTGCTCGACCGGCGTCTCGTCCACCATTCGGAAAGTGACGGTCTTCACGTGGTAGGACTTCAAGCCTTGCTGATTGAAACCATCCTTGTGACAGATTAACTTCTTGACCAGGTATTTGAGTGTGACAAAAAGTTGACCTTGCAGGGTAGTAAGACTTCGCAGCATCCGGTTCTCCAGGAAGGTGGTGCTCACGCGGAGCTCTTCGCCCCCTCGGTCAGGAGAGGCTGCGTGCACCACGTGGCAGGGCAATGAAGCCGAGGTGAGAACCTTCCGAAGGGCCTCCAGCACCGGATGGGGGATGTTCGAGACGCGGTTTGGCAGCAGCGGCGCGATGGGTGGGTAGCGACAGAGACGGCCTGCTGAGACATTGTCCAGCGCTGGTCTCAGCGTGAATCCGGGTACCGCATCGGCAGGATTGGAGGCTGTAAAAGCGATTCGGTTCCCGGTTGGGCAATAAACAACTTTAAGTCTGTGGAGTGATATTTTGGACTGATTTGGAAGATTAAAATTCAAATATAATTGTTGCTCATATTTATTACCTACTCAAAAAGACACATATAAATGCATGTTGCCAATTTCTTTTCTGTGGGTGTTAGCCATTTAATACTCAGCAGGTTCGATACATCCCTAAATGCTGTGCGTTGCAATTACTTCAGACTGAAGGATAGTAGTCAGGTTCTTGTTTAGATCTACTTACTGAGTTCAGAAATCGTGCATACAGCGATATTTTCTACACCAGTGCTTTACACACGAAAAGCAAACATCTGCACTGCCAGAATCTCCAGCAATCGGGTAAAAGAACTAACAGACCATCTCACTTCCGAGAGAACTCACCGAATCCTGAGCACTGAATGTGCCCATTCACCAACTCGTGCTGCGCCGGAGCTCCATCGCACTCGCACAGGCCTCTCTGGTGGTATTCTCGGCCGGGAATCAAATACATCACATCAATGTCGGAATTGACGTCAGTTCTGCCGTCCAGTGTCGTCAGACTGTTGCCCCAGCCTTCTGAGTAGCTGCCGACGACAAAAAAGTCATCGTCGTTCATTCGACTTCTTAGAATCTGCTGCAGGGCATCGGCAGCCGCGCTCTGCAATGCGGCTCGGGATTCGGTGAAGCCTGACTGCTCCCGTGCTGAGTGCAGCTGCTCGCTCAGCTCTGAGTCACTGGGACTGAATCTAAAATGTAAGTTGTTGGTAAAAAACGGCACTTCTAGAAGGGTTAATTGACTAATTTGTGTAGCATGGGGCAGAACTCCTGAACAGATAAAAATGTTAATGCAGAAACTTTTTGAATTGCATGGGGAGTCGGAAAAGGTTGACTTAGCGAGGATTTTAGATTTCAGATTCAGCCCTGGAGGTGGGGTGGGGCAGGCCAGAGATATGGTGGCGGCGGGTCAGAGGTGGGTGGGGCAGGCCGGAGATAGTCCATAGGGTTAAGCGTATAAGACTTGGGGCTGAGTGTCCATGACCCAAGGGCAAATGTCTATAGGTTGAGTGTCCAGAGCGAATGTCTACAGGATTTGTTACTGAAAAATGGTCCAATTCCATGACTGCCCATGTATCGAGTGTCTTTTTATATGGTTGGGAGAGAACTTTTTTGGTCCAACCGTCTTGGTCTGAGTGGTCTAAGTAAAGTAATGTAATGAAAGCAACCTGATTGGCTGACAATGCCCAATTATTGGGAATGGCGGCAGATGGGGTCCTGAATTCCAAATTTACATTGCATTCACTCCCGCAAACTCTGTGAACAGTTGCACAGCCTCCGAGCCATCTCCAGTGTGCCCACCCCACCTCCAGGTCCTCCTCCTCGCTGGTTGGCAAAACAGCGAAGTAGGGCAGTTAGAACTTTTCCTACTAGTGCGCTGAAATCAGCAATGTCAAACCCATCTTGACACAGCGTTCTGCAAGCTCTCGTTTTCGACACTGTTTGTATGCTGTTCCTACTTTCAAAACTGCCTCTTAAGGCGGCTTGCTGGTAAAATTGCACAACTTTTTCAAACGCGTAAAAATCTAACCGAAAAATTATTTTAAACAACATTTTACTAGCGATGCAAATAAAAATCGCCTATACAGCACTCTAAACGAGAAGAACGCCACATACTCGCACCTCTCAAGTTCCGACTGATCGATTGGTTCTTCCAAAGCGGATGATTTAGCCACTTCTTGACTATCAATATATTCTATTTTGGCGTCAGATACTGCTTTGATAAGTGACTTCACAATTTGATGGTGATCATTCATTAATGCAGCGTCCAGAGGTGACTCGCCAGTGTTTCGTTGGAGATTGACGTCAGCTAGTGCTTTGATGAGTAAGTTCACAACTTGTTGTTGGTGACCAAAATGTGACGCAATGTAGAGAGGTGACGAACCATGAACATTTTCTTGAAGATTAAGGTCAGCTTCTGCTTTGATGAGCGAGTTCACAACTTTGTGGTAGCCATTCTGTGATGCAATGTACAGAGGTGAACTACCTTGAATTTGCTGAAGATTGAGGTCAGCCTTTGCTTTTATGAGTGAGCTCACAACTTGGTGGTGACATTCTGTGATGCAATGTAACTACGTAATGTGCAGTTAGAGCAGGGTTTTGGAGGTGAGGTGGGTGTCAGAGCCAATGCAAATTCAGCGCCTATCTAAATGCACTAGACCTCTTCTAATTGGTCCAGAGTCATTATGTGAGATATGCATGTAACTCTCATGTAAATCTAATTGTACATGTAATCAGTGTACACTGTGTCGTACAGAAGCGAGGACCAGTAGTACGCATAATTAGCGCTCCGCCGTTGTTGTACGCACAAGCGCGCCCAACCCCGCAGCATTGGTGTACGCAGAATTAACTGTCCATATTAACTGTCCATATACCAAAATTGGCAGAATGGTAGCGCCCACCCACCCCATAACTGTCCATATTACTTGTCCATATATACACCCAAAATTGGCAGAATTGTAGCACCCACCCACCCCATAACTATGCATATTTACTGTCCATATATGCACCCAAAATTGGCAGAATTGTAGCACCCACCCACCCCATAACTATCCATATTTACTGTCCATATATGCACCCAAAATTGGCAGAATTGTAGCACCCACCCATCCCATAACTATCCATATTTACTGTCCATATATACATCCAAAATTGGCAGAATTGTAGCGCGCCCACCCACCCCATAACTGTCCATATTTACTGTCTATATATACATCCAAAATTGGCAGAATTGTAGCGCGCCCACCCACCCCATAACTGTCCATATTTACTGTCCATATATACATCCAAAATTGGCAGAATTGTAGCGCGCCCACCCACCCCATAACTGTCCATATTTACTGTCCATATATACATCCAAAATTGGCAGAATTGTAGCGCCCACCCACCCCATAACTGTACGCGCAGAATTAGCATCCAAGAAGATATTCTGTTGCCCCTACAAAATTGGCGGCCCCCGCGCGCGCGCATGATGAGTCAGCCGCTGTAAATCGCTGCTGTCCACACTGTTATATCCACTCCTTCCATATTTCAACCCCTCTAGAATTCAGCCCTCGTCGACTGCACTCCGAGACAATTACGTCATCCTCAACCCCTCTCACCCAGAGTCAAATAAGTTTTCAAAAGGCGTATATTTACACAAAAAGCCGGCCGAGCTTTGATACGTATACGATTTATTTAGCATACACAATTGGGTGACGACCCAAAACGTTTGAATAATAGCGAGCAGGAGCATTTTGCAAACAGTTTACAATCAAGTATGAGTAGGGGTCGCGAGTAGCATCCTCATACGTTTTGACAAAACTTTTTGGATTAGTGGGGACAAGCTGCCTTGCAATATGAGACACTGTGCTGGCATCCCGTACATTGCGGAATAAAACGAGGTAGTTCGAATTGAGCGACTGAGTTCGGTGCTCCTTACCCTTTGCAAACAGGTTTTGCACAAGATACCAAAGTCGGTACCCGACGTGGGAGACTTTGCGCGTGAAAAAAGTTGTAAAAGCGCCACTCTTTTCCATGGCATGCATTTGGTCGTCGACGACAAGCAGAATATTTGGTTCAGGGACATATTGTTCAGGGTCAAATGTACACGAACGAAAATTTACAGGGTACGGCAATTCAAACAGTTCAGGATCCGGATAGTGGCCAAACCAGTCTACGCGAATCGGCTTCGGATCTTGAAAAAATTCTTGCCTCAATAGGTTTTTCACAAGTGTGGTCTTGCCGCTTTGAGCCACCCCAGCAAAAATTGCCGACGTTTTGGGGGCAAATTTTAAAGAGCCGGGGTCTATTGTTTGATACATTTTGATAGGCCGCCCAATCATATTTATGGATGATGCTGCTTTATTTGTAGACAGTGATTCTGCACCATCAAGTCGTTCTCATAAAGATTTTTGCTATAACAGTCGCGCAATATTTTTTCAATCGGCAGACACTCCAGAAAGTGTTTTTCAGCCACAAATATTACATGAGCCCCGCAGGTCACACTTAGCTGATGCTGTACAGGATGCCGGTTCATGGCCACCTCCACAGGGACATACTTTGCGATCCACAACTTTAATAAATCTGGCACAGGATCAATACACAAGGGGTCAAAAAATGTCACGCTCTCATCGGCATGAAGACAAATCAAAGCCCAGTGAGTGCCTGGTAGATTGCCAGTGTCAAAGTTAATCACGTATGCAGCAGGATAAACAGGCTGCGGAATCCTGTCAACTGGTGTTACTCGAACAGGGACAGGCAGTATTAGACGTTCTAATATATCTAGACTATTCATATCGGCATGAATATGGCCGTTATTCGGGAATAAAAAAGAGTTGTTTGTTTCTACACGTAGTCTAGAATAACCTGACGACCGCGAGTGATTTGCACAGTATTGTCAAAGTAGCCAAACACCAACACGTTGATTCCTGCGGCCAAGGCAGCAGAAAACTTTATTTGTAGCGTCAGATTCCCTCGCTCGCGAGGCATGCTATGCCCACCCAGCTCCATGTCGGGCATGAGATTCCAGGCGAAGAAGCAGTAGCCAGCTCCATAGTCGGAATATGATACGTCAATATCCAGGTCCCGATTCATCTTTCCTAGGCTTTTTAGTAGCATAGCATACTCGCGAGCATAGTTATGAACACCAAATCGAGGAGTAAACGGTTGTCCACACAGACTGACTCCGTCCTTATACAGAGCCACACTGTCGGCTCCAAATGGCTCAAAATTAAACGGGTTATGTGTAGCCACACCGTTGTAAGCGCCGCTGTTTACCATGCCAACAACCACAAGTTTAGGCTTTTGTTCAGGAAATATATTGTTGATTGACATGTCCCGAACACCACCAGCCACTGAAGTATTGTGCACAACAAGTCGCTCAATCGGATAGATTGCATTCTGTTTGCCTAGTTGTTCTTCAATCTCCAATGCCAGTTGAGGGTTTGCCTTGACGCGGCGCACATGTAGTTTGGCACTCTCGAGTACCAGCCGCGCCTCAACCCCGTCCGCGTGGTTTTTCAAAACGAAGCCGGAATTGTGCATAGTTAGCGTAATTACCATATCAGTGTATGGCAACAGCATTCGGTCGTTGGTAACAAAAAATTCTAAACTAAGAGGTCCATAAAGGTGAAAGGTGCGTGAGTTTGCCGCCATCGCCTTGCGGGCTACAAAACCAGGATTTCCAACCACAGCCATTTGACCTCCAGCGTCCTTTGCGTAGCCCATCATCCTCAGTTGGTTGGTTTTTGAATCGTGTCCGTAATTCAAACACGTGCGAATATAGGCCTTGTAAGCGTGGTTGTTATTGCTCGACTCTACGTGGGTCCCGTTGATTGTCAACGTGACGTTTTTAAACATGCTTTCAAGGACGTAATTGACCGGCGCAACATTCGAATCAGCAGCAAGATTTGTGCCATTAGATTGCCTAACGCGGGCCTTAATCTCGAGGTCAATGTCGTTAAGATCGATAAACGTCTCACCACCAACAATCCTAAATTCGACCACGCTGGCATTTTCAACACTGGCAACAGGGTGAACTTCTTCAGTGGTGGCGTTAATTGCAGCAATTTGGTGTGCGCGAGGAGCAAATAGCTCGAATTCCGACTTTGTACACAGGCACTCAGTCATTTTTCTTTCAACAGCGGCTAAGAGTGGTGCTCTAATAGACAGATCGATTATTGACGCGGGTTTTTTTATCTATATTTATAGAGTCAAAAATATCAGAATGTTGGAGTCTTTTTCTCGTTTTTTTGTTAGTCTTCTTTCTACGCCTTTGACCACCGCCGCTACCTCGTTGTGTGACTGTGTCTTTGAAAGCATCTTTAGCTGCCCGGACAGAGTTGCGCAATGCCGCTTCTTTCAAGTTCCCGCCTTGATCGAGTGTGTCGCTAACTGTTGTAGCTAGGGCTCGTGTTCCGTGGCGAAGAATATTTTTGCCAAAACTCTTTAAAATTGGCAGGGCAAATCGGGCAATGCTGCCAAACAGTCCGTTGCCTCGCTGTGCACCGGAAAATACCGGTAAAGCTCCTCCGATCAAGATTGAAGGCATATTGCTGATGAATTGTGGTCTTTTATTTGTGAAAACTTCTTTATTTATAGCTTAATTTCACGAATGTTGATCGATAAAACAGTTTTACCTCGAAGAATCCGATCCATTAGCTTGCCCATATCGTCACAGATTTGCACCTCAATGGTTTTAAATGGGTGCTTCACCAACGGTAAGTATGATGGATTGACAAACTCGTAGTACTCTCGTTCACCGTATACCTTTTCATTCAAAGGAATTGCACCAAGCAGGGGGACTTTGACGTCTCCAACAATGGCAGAGTCGACAATGTTTGAATAGATGTACATAGTTTGTACACCATTTGTTAAATCGATTGGTCGTTTAGCGGTCTTTGGAGTTTCATTAAAAGAATCATCTTCACGAAAGCCGAGAATGGCAGCAAGCTCACCAATTTCAAATAAAATGTTTTCAATGGGTTTGTACTCACACCGGTTCAGAAAAGGGTTGTAGCTGAATGCATCCACTCTCGTTGCTGGACTTATTGGGAGCTTTGAAACGACGCTCCAAAGCGCTCCATTAACATAATTTAAGAGCTCATTGGGCGTGCGGTAGAATCCTTTAGCAATCCGCAGTGACGTTCTACTAGGCCAGACACTTTTTTCAAACGTTAGAGTCATGGGACTCTCTATGGAGGAGGATTCCAATTCTATAGCGAATACTAACGAATTTCTTGGGTTTAGTAAAAAACTCGTTCCTTCGATATTTGATTTATTTCCAGCGTCATCGACCTTTTTAAACATGCTGCGCACATTACTGGACAGCCTAATGTTCGTACCATACCATGATTTGTTCACAATCGAAATTTGGCCTTCCTGTGAACGCTCAATGCAAATCATTGCATTATCGTCTTGCTCATATTTTAGAGCTGCAATGATTGCATCAACCACTTCGTTGGCTGTTGATAGCCCCGCGGGGAGAGAAGCCGACGCAAACTGCCTATACGTGGAGGCGGGTTTTTCTCTAACTTTAATGTCAATCACTTCATCCTCGGGAGCGTTGGTCAGGACATCAACCATTCGATTATCAGGGACGGTTTTGAATTCTTTACAAAAGTAGATCCGTTCGATGCAGACTTCATGATTCGGAAAGTGGAGGGTGTCGGGCAAATTAATGTTATAATGCGCTGAATTATTCTCAGGATAGTGCTTAACGCACGCATTGCTAGGTAGGAAAAGATGCATTGTAATATACCACACGTTTCGACTGTGCGTGTGTGTGTGTTCATCCTTGTCTTATATTTATAACTTCCTCAACTGGTACAAATGCATTGAACGACTCGGGATAGCCGCGCCAACTAACGAAATGATGAGCAACACCATTGATGACGACATTGCGACGCAGAATTTTGTCTATAACAAAGCGGTCCGGTCGAACCGTCTTTGAAAGTTCATTATAGTAGAATCGACCCTCGATTTGTTCTCCAGATAGGTCGGAAATGCGATAAAAATGAGGTGGTCCCGGGCATACTTGAGACACAACGTAAACTTCTTCGCTGTACATATCGTATGCTTCCTTGTCAAAGGCTCGACGAGATTTTGAAATTCTGACAAAGTCCCCTTTTTTGTAAACTGGTTCATCATATTCAGGATCCTGGTAGAGCTTTTCCCACAATTCTTTTTGGTTGTGCAGACCGACACTCGAAGGTTTCATATCAATAGTAGAGTGTACTGTGTTGTTGTAACTTTTAACCAATATTGGCAAATAGTCAATCCAGCGCCACGTGTTTTTGTGCTCAAAGTAGCGAGCTAAACGTTTTCGGAGAGTCCTAATCAACCTTTCAGCCATATTTGCCTTGTATACAGAGTTTGTGCTGTACATTTTGATACTGTTGGCTTTCAGTAAGTTCTGCATGCGATTGTTATAAAACTCGGTACCTCGATCAACGTGTAGATATAAAGGCTTAATAGGGAAGTCTTTGATCATGCTTTCAAAAGCCTTTGGAGTGTCGCTTTTCAATTTTATTGGCTGACAAAAAGCCAATTTACTAAGCACGTCAATTGCAACTAGAATATATCGATGACCATCATTCCATTGTTCGTATCGTGACATGTCCATCAAATCCGCTTGCACAGTTTCCATGAAGCCTCCTGACATTACTTTTCCGGTTCGGAATTTTCTTTTAACCCTCTTGTGCCGGGTGTAGCTCGATTGGGTCTTCAGCCATTCGTCGGTTTGGCGTCTCGTCAGGGAGGGGGCCAGCCGTTTGGCCTCCTGATATACACGGGCAGCATTTGTAAAAGCGGCGTCTCCCTGTTCGTACACTCTCCGAAGAGCGGTTTTCACCCTCATTCGCAACTAGAGTCGATGCACAGCATGAGTAATTACACTTGAACTCCACAGACGGTTTGTCTGAGCAAAGCTTTGAAGTTACAGCTGCGGCACCCATGATCCAAAAACAGATTATAAATCATGAAAATGATTTCTATTTATAGTTTTTTAACGTCTCGTATTTTACTGCTGGTTTCTGCCGCCTCTTTGGTTCGCGAAGTTGGTATGAAGCATGCCTGTAGGCATCGCTGCCACGATCTTCAAATTTTTTAACTTCATTCAGGCCACTGGCTCGGTCTTTGTGGAAGTCGTTGTGGAAATCACTAGTTCCAATTGCTTGCTCGACTAAAAAATCGTCTCGATCAGGATCCGTGCCGACTTCTTTTTTCACACTGACTTCTTCTTGTTGGCGTCGCCCTAGTAGAGCTTTTGCAATATCTGCCTCTTCAGCCAGGGCCCAAAAAGCGGTACTATATTTTGGGCTTGGGCGGTCGCGCCTTTCATTCGATGTAATCTTTTTCAGTAGATCGAAAATATTGCTTCCTGGCCAGGTTTTTCCATCAAATACAATTTCCCACGACTTGTTGAACTCCAAATTCGGGTATCTTTCTGTCAACATGTCCCAAACTCGTTGTTGTCGTTCAGGAAAACGATTACTCTTCTTTTGCTTGATCTGACTTAGTTTATTTTGGAGTTGAGTGTTGTATTCAATGAGTTTTTCATATTCTGTTTTAGATGCAATTTCTCGGGGTGCGCCTTGACTCAGTCTATTAAATTCTTCTTCTGGCACAACAACGTATTTATTCATTTTAGCGACCGAGTAGTCCACCAAACAGGCTTGATATTAGCGGTGCAGCAACAGATGCAAGGATGGGTAAAAACCACCGACTTGAGGGTTCGAGAGAAGCATATTCTTCTTCCTATTTATAGACAATTTTGTGTCTGCCAATTCACGCAACGATCTTCTGTATCGCTTTAATCGCAGATACTGTTTCGGAGAAAGATCAATATTTCCCCGGAGTACGTTGTGACTCAATTCACAGAGACAATGAATCAGTTCCTTGCCTGCACCTCGAATAATTGCCCGCCGAAGAGTGGGACGGGCTTTGGCGAGCTCTGCGAGCTCGCCGCGACAAGAACATAGTCTGGAGATTCCGTTTGTCATTTTGTTTAGCACAAAGATGTTGGTTGCAGTGCATCGCAATTTATGCACAATATATTTATAGACAAGTTTCATAGCAGCATTACGATTGTACACCAATTTCAGTGCAGTGGTAATTGACAATAAAATTACACAACATTTGTGACAGCACTAAAAATCCAAAAGCGACTGTGAGGAGATGTTGCTAGGTGTCGAGACGGGTACAAAACAAACAATGGAGACACGTACCGATTGTGGAACTTCTTAAATTTTACAATGTCTGCTACGGCAGGATCTGTGTTATCAGAGGGTCATCAATCAAATATTTTGACAGTTAAAAATCGAAGCGGGGTCAATCAACCCCGCATTACTTTTGTTGCTGCGTGGTGGAACGTGCCGAGTTGGGATTTTGTTGCTTAGGGGTGTGGCGATAAAATTGCTGCTGCCGCAGGGCAATAAATCAAAAGTTTTTGACAGTGGTCAGAAGCGGTCATTTTCATTGCAGATTTGGCTCAATTTCATTCAGCCAGCGGGGTGCAGCACGAGTGCATTCCGCAGGCCATCCCGAGCGTGGTTGAGCAAGTCAGGCATGGGTAAAACTACCGTGTTTGGGCGGTCCACGCCGCAGCAGCCGGAGACCACTGATGAGGTTGACACACCTGGTGTGTACTTGGAGATCTCGAACGCTGGACCCTCCTGGTGCGACTACCTCATCAGTGCTCTCCAGCTGGTGCAGCGGGGCCCGCACAAACACGGTAGTTGGTCTGTGGGATGCATTCGTGCTGCACCCCGCTGGCATGGGTGAGCTTGAAAGATGTTTGTTGCAGTGTACTGCAATTTGTGCATGATATATTTTATTTATAGACAAGTTTCATAGCAGCTTGTACGTACATACAAATTTTGTTAAAACAGTAAAGTTACGCAATAGCTATATGGATTAGACATACAAAACGCTAGTCACATGATCGTACATTTGACAGAGCTCTTTAAAGTTTCGTATACCAAGGAAAACAAGGCGACCATTCTTTCCGCATAATAAACATTTAGCATTGCGAAATGGAGACTTTATTACTATTCCATTGAAAACTTCGCACTCCCACTTCACCCATTGGGACCCTGAGTATGCAATTTGGAAAAAATTTGGCCATCTGTCTACTTCAGCGCGGTAAGTACTAGTGGTAACAACAACAGAAATTGGTTTACATTGAGGAAAAAGACGCAAAACTTGGTTGACTGAGCGACAACCGAATACAATTGCAGACAAAGAACGCTGAAAAAAGTTTATTGTACACTTTCCTATCCTCAAATTGATAAGAGCTCTTGGCCGGCGAAATGTCCGTGCGCTCGCCCAGTCCAAGTCAGGCATGCAGCTCCATTTCGCGCAAAACACTCGGTTCACGCACTCGACGTTCTGCAAGTAGATTTTTCGGCAGTTTTCTTTACTTTCGTATCCTTCTTGGGGGCTTTCGGTCGCTTCTTTGATTCGTTGGCTGCTACTACTTTCGATTGATGCTGTCGCTTTCTGGCCTGATTTTTAGGCACCTTTGGCTGCTTCTCCTTGACAAGCTTTGATGGTTTTTTTGCTTTCTTGCTTACTTTCTTGGAGCCTACCTTGATTTTTGGAGGTGGCGTCCAATAGCAACGGTCGAATGCCTGTTTGGCTTCTTCGACAAACTGTAGCTGTTGAATTTTTGGCATTGCGGTCAAAACAGCGCCTCGAATCACGGCCGTGTCGAGAGTAAACAGAATCCTGTAATAGCCGCTCTTGTTTTTGTAATCCTCTACAGGCAGTCCGTTTTGGTCGTACATTTTAAAGTCGTGAGCCAGCCCAAACGCTGCACTGTCGCCTCCAAACGCTGCACTGTCGCCTCCAAACGCTGGGTTGTAGCCCAGAAGAGCTAGACTTTCACTGGAAAGGTGCTCCGCCACAGTGTTGAAAGTGTAGGGTATGCAGCTCTCAATGTGTTTTTGTGCAATGATGATGAATTCGCGACCTTCGTTGTCAGTACGCACACCTTTGACAATCAAAACAGGGACCGCATTGGCCAAGTAGAGAGGCCCCTGTTCGTCATATTCAATGTCAAACGTTTCAACCCCGTTGAAGCTCGGACCTCGCGGTTTGAGTGCCAGCAGCTCTCGCTTGACGCAGTTGAAGTCTTGCACTGTCTCCATGTCTCTTGTCTGTTTAGAAAAATTTGCAGGTACGGGAGCTTGCAGATGCTCCGGGCTGGTGCTTATATACCCGAGAGTCTCAATAAGTTTTGTTTTAATTACACGATAACGAGCTTTTTACGGTGTTGTCGTTGTCGAGGATTCCAGAAAAAATGAACCTTTTGTTCCTATTTTCGGGTGCTGGCGTTGGAGGCGTGCTGAAATCCTTGCTCCAAGTTGATGGTAGTTCAAGCTTTGGCGGCCTGTTTCTCTTGTGCTTTGGCAGCCAAATCTTTTGTTGCTCCTCCCACGACGGATTATACAGATCTTGATGGTTCCGAAAACGTATTTTTTGGCGATGCTCCTCACTTAGTATCGGAGCCAGTAATCTCTCCATTCGTGCTAAATCAGCTTTGAACCTCATTTTGTCCCGTAGTTGCTCATTTATCCTGGCTGCTGCGTAGTCTTGGCTGTCGTAGGGACCTTGATCAATTTCCTCGACCTTGGCATTGAAGGTGACTAATCGCTCAGAAATCGGTTTGCTGTGGCAAATGCACAACCAGTCCGCAGATTTTTTCAACGTCTTATATTCGTCTTTTTCCTCGTTCGATAATAGAGGGTAGTCTCTGGAAATCCAGCTCATTTCTTGTCAAACACTGCGGGATGTTATTTGAGCTTAGAAAACTGCTGAGAAGCCGAGAAAAGTTTGCAGGTACGGGGGCTTGGTGCTCTGGGCTGGTGCTTATATACCCGAGAGTCTCAATAAGTTTTGTTTTAATTACACGATAACAAGCTTTTTACGGAGTTGTCGTTATCGAGGATTCCAGTAAAATGAACATTTTGTACCTATTTTTGGTACTGGCGTTGGAAGCGTGTTGAAATCCTTGCTCCAAGTTGTTGGCAGTTCATGCTTTGGTAACCAAAATTGCTTGTCAAACACTGCGTTTTCCACATGATTTTTAATTGAACTTGGTGAATTTAGAAAACGGCTGAGAATCCGAATTTTCTTTATTTATGGTTTGCTGTCTGACAAAATTGACCTGGCATCTTATTAAACGAGAATATTTCATGCATAGAATTTAGTGTTTTTAGACCTTGATGACGTGTCTGGCTATAAATTTAGCCTTGTGTCTCGACCGGGTTGTTGCGTAACCCTGCTGCAGGTAGCTATAGCGAGCCGCGCAGGGCAGAGGGGTGGACAGCAGCGATTTACAGCGGCTGACTCATCATGCGCGCGCGCGGGGGCCGCCAATTTTGTAGGGGCAACAGAATATCTTCTTGGATGCTAATTCTGCGCGTACAGTTATGGGGTGGGTGGGCGCTACAATTCTGCCAATTTTGGATGTATATATGGACAGTAAATATGGACAGTTATGGGGTGGGTGGGCGCGCTACAATTCTGCCAATTTTGGATGTATATATGGACAGTAAATATGGACAGTTATGGGGTGGGTGGGCGCGCTACAATTCTGCCAATTTTGGATGTATATATGGACAGTAAATATGGATAGTTATGGGATGGGTGGGTGCTACAATTCTGCCAATTTTGGGTGCATATATGGACAGTAAATATGGATAGTTATGGGGTGGGTGGGTGCTACAATTCTGCCAATTTTGGGTGCATATATGGACAGTAAATATGCATAGTTATGGGGTGGGTGGGTGCTACAATTCTGCCAATTTTGGGTGTATATATGGACAAGTAATATGGACAGTTATGGGGTGGGTGGGCGCTACCATTCTGCCAATTTTGGTATATGGACAGTTAATATGGACAGTTATGGGTGGGTGGGCGCGCTACAATTCTGCCAATTTTGGATGTATATATGGACAGTAAATATGGACAGTTATGGGGTGGGTGGGCGCGCTACAATTCTGCCAATTTTGGATGTATATATAGACAGTAAATATGGACAGTTATGGGGTGGGTGGGCGCTACAATTCTGCCAATTTTGGATGTATATATGGACAGTAAATATGGACAGTTATGGGGTGGGTGGGTGCTACAATTCTGCCAATTTTGGGTGCATATATGGACAGTAAATATGGATAGTTATGGGGTGGGTGGGTGCTACAATTCTGCCAATTTTGGGTGCATATATGGACAAGTAATATAGACAGTTATGGGGTGGGTGGGCGCTACCATTCTGCCAATTTTGGTATATGGACAGTTAATATGGACAGTTAATTCTGCGTACACCAATGCTGCGGGGTTGGGCGCGCTTCTGCGTACAACAACGGCGGAGCGCTAATTATGCGTACTACTGGTCCTCGCTTCTGTACGACACAGTGTACACTGATTACATGTACAATTAGATTTACATGAGAGTTACATGCATATCTCACATAATGACTCTGGACCAATTAGAAGAGGTCTAGTGCATTTAGATAGGCGCTGAATTTGCATTGGCTCTGACACCCACCTCACCTCCAAAACCCTGCTCTAACTGCACATTACGTAGTAATGTAGAGAGGTGACTCGCCAGTGTTTCGTTGATGATTGACGTCAGCTTGTGCTTTGATGAGAGAGGTCACAACTCGGAGGTGACCATTCTCTGAGGCAATGTTGAGAGGTGAGTAGCCATTGACTTCTTGAAGATTGACGTCAGCTTGTGCTTTGATGAGTGAGTTTACAACTTGGTGGTGACCATTCTGTGATGCAATGTAGAGAGGTATCTCACCAGTGTTTCGTTGAAGATTAACATCAGCTTGTGCTTTGATGAGTGAGTTCACAACTTGGTGGTGACCATTCTGTGATGCAATTAATGTACAGAGGTGAGCAGCCATCGTCTTCTTGAAGGCTGACGTCAGCTTGTACTTTGATGAGTGAGTTCACAACTTGATGGAGACCATTCTCAGATGCAATGTAGAGAGGTGACTCGCCAGTGTTTATTTGTTGATTGATGTCAGCTTGTGCTTTAATGAGTAAGTTCACAACTTGGTGGTGACCATTCTGTGTTGCAATGTAGAGAGGTGAACCGCCTTGGATTTGTTGAAGATTGACGTCAGCTTGTGCTTTGATGAGTGAGGTCACAACTTGATGATGACCAAAAAGTGATGCAATGTAGAGAGGTGTCTCGCCAGTATTTCGTTGAAGATTGACGTCAGCTTGGGCTTGAATGAAGATCCCAACAATTTTTACTTTTCCCAATTCACATGCAAAATGAAGCGGTGACATTGATGCTGATGAGCCTATCAACGTTAGAAGCTTTCTGCAGGTATCGTGAAATTTTTGTTGCATTTTCGAACATAATGGCTTCCAGGATCTCTTGTTCAGTCACATCGAGGCTCTCGCTTTGGCTTTCGGACCTGCCGATGGTCTGCATTAGAACTGCTGCAATCGCTGTCAGGGTTCTTAAAAGAGCTTCCATTTTGACGCGGTATCGGTGCTGCGAAATGCACAGAGCGCCGCTTTTTGCTGGTATTTATCTATTTTTGCTCATTTGCGTCACAATTGTCTACCATTGGCAGCGCTGCCACGGGCCAATTGAAATGAATGAGGCTTGTGTCGGTTTATCTGTTTATTTATCTGTCTATAGTGTCACAGACATACAGTCAGCCTGACGCTAGTTACCGCCTTATTTAGGAGGGCTGTTCGCAAAGAAGCTGTTGTATGCAGCTTACACGCACGAGCAAAAATATTTTGGATCACAAGAGTAAGAATATTTTTTTTTATTATAGGCAGGGGGGTTGTGTGCACCCTGGCGCACTTTAAGCGACATAGGCACACAACCGGCGAGAGGCATTACTGCCCGACTGCCCGACTCCCCTGAGCAGGCATACAAGCGCGCACGAGTAAGAATATAAGAATATATAAAATAATATTTGCAATTGCATGCGTACCGACAAATGTATGCTGCTCGTACACACACTATCTATTTAATATACACGCAGCTGTACGTACGAGTCATTTATCAGTTAGTTTGTACTCGTATACGATCACGGCTTGTATCTAAATTGTGCATTTCAATATTTCGTAAATGCACTTTCTTGAAAATGCACTGTCCATAAAGCTCTCTATACATTCTCGAAATTCTATCTTCTCGAAATTCCACTTTCTTGAAACGTCAATTTCTTGAAAACCAAAATCATCAGTCCATTTTGCTTTCTCGAACATATTCGAAGTCAAACTCTAATACGCAACAAGTGCCTTTAGTTGATTTTGAAATTGCGAGCACATGTCATACATTACAGCGTATGAATTTATGAGATACATATGGCATGAATACATTTACATGTAGTTACGACTGTATGGCCAGATAGATAGATAGATAGATAGATAGATAGATAGATAGATAGATAGATAGATAGATAGATAGATAGATAGATAGATAGATAGATAGATAGATAGATAGATAGATAGTAGATAGATAGATACATGTAGATAGATGATAGATATATAGATAGATAGATAGATAGATAGATAGATAGATAGATAGATAGATAGATAGATAGATAGATAGATAGATAGATAGTAGATAGATAGATACATGTAGATAGATGATAGATATATAGATAGATAGATAGATAGATAGATAGATAGATAGATAGATAGATAGATAGATAGATAGATAGATAGATAAATACACCTCTCAGCCTCGACAGCTCAGCATAATTCACTCCGTAAGCCTTGACATCTAAAAGCAATTCCCCCGTAAGCCTTTGCGACATCTAAGCAATCCCCCGTAAGTCTTAACTTGACATCCAAGCAACCCATGAAGCGAAAGTCCTCAAGGCCCATGGTCAGAAGAGCGAAAGTGTCTTGATACCTGAATGTCTTTAGCCGACAGCTGATGTCACTAAGGTGGGGTACGTCTGGAGCCTGCTGGACCTTAGGGAGGGCACCACTTGTCTCTGCTCCGGCAAAATACAGCGGCCGGGTGGTTGTATGCGCCTTGCATACTTGCAACATAGACAACATTTTAGCCTTAGGGGTCGCGTCTGACTTTCTGGTAGATTCTGTAGACAATTTTGGTGGCACTGGAGCCGGGACAAACCTGACCAAACTGGCCGTGCTGCCTGCATATCAGCAGTCAATTGTCGATGATTATACTTTTGCATCGCGTCCTTGGTGCTCAGCTCCCAGGTGTCCGTGCTCAATTGGATGTTCTCCTCAGTCCTCTTGGTTAGCATGGCCGGTCGAATAAAAGTTTTGAGTACGTTGTTCTTCTTTGCGTTGCAATTCTTTTTGGGGTGGTCTGCCTGCAATTTTCAACGTGAAAGAAGCAGTGCAGAAATGCAAAATGCTTACTGCATACGGTCGGAAAATGATCCGAGGTCAATACGGTCCGAGGTCACTGCAATGATTCTGTAATGACTTGAGAACAAAGTCTTGATTAGCTATAGCGCTGGGAAGTGGCTCCCGAGTGGCAGACAGAAACAGAGATGTAAACCAGACCGTATCGTCTAGCTTAATTGCTATATACTTCGATCTAGAAAGCCTGAAACCAGAACGCTTTTACAAAATTGGCTATGAAAACAACGAAAACAAAATCAGAAAAGACCTCAATGCAATCCAAAAAAATTATAGTTTTCTCTCTGATATAGATTGACTTGAAGATCTTTTTGCAGATTTCATACCATAAAGTTCTATCACTGCTTCGTACGAAAGGACCTGTTTTTTTAAATACCCGAAACTACGATAAGAGGGAATCTTTGTTCTCTACTCTCCTCTTTTTGTTGATATCATGATTGCTTTCTCTTCCTGGGTGCTATCTGTTTGCATTTCTTCGTTCTTTGAGGCGCTATTTTGTCTTTTTTTCCGCTTTTCTGTGCGTCAAATGTTAGCCTTTCAAAACTTCTCTATGCATTTTTACGCACTACGCATACTCTTTCGCATACCCTTTCGCATACTCTTAATTACATACAAATGTTGAAACAAATTATTTACCAGTTAAAACAAATATTTAAAATGCTATTGTAGTACGGTTATATATGCTTTGATATAGTGACATAAAATACGGTTACTTATCGTTTTTCTTATTCGCGATCAATTTAAAACTAGTCAACATCTTTTCTTTTTCTTTTCGATTTTTCGTTCGAACTTCATTCGTACCTTATCTCGTAATCTCGTAATCAAAGCAATACATCGTAATTCGTACTCATTTTTGTGCTCATATTTATACACATCCGTACTCATATTCAATTTATATTCATATTATAATTCCCTTATTTAAATTTTTTAAATTTGTCGTTTCGTTGTTAGTCGTCACTTTTCTTACAAAAATACCGTAAAAAAGTCTGGCGCGCTTTCAAATACTTTATCTTTTACAATAACGTCGAATCGTCTTAAGTTGACTCTTTATAAACTTCAATTTCGAAACTTTTTCCAGATACATTGCCCTATAATATATTGGCCAAACAGGCTAATTGCCTGAGCCAAATTCTTACTACTACTACTACTAATACAAATTAAATTCAAATTCTAGAAAACTGAGAATGACATATTTAGATTCCTTTCTATTTTTAAAGTCCAAAAATATCTGTGCAATTTTTACTCCAAGCAACTTAGTAGGCTATGAGTATTGAATTATAAGGCCACAATTCATAATAAATTTCATGAGAGCTAGCCTGGATGTAATAAACTGAATTGCTAATGTAGCAACCTAGGTTCAATTCTTAGTTAACTTAGTAGTATCAATTTTTTCTTAACATTTTCTAATTAAAGATTTATTATAAAGAAAGATTATTGTACAAGCTTAAAAATTATTCCATTAGCTTAGAAAGAGAATAACGAATAAGTTGAGACATTAATTATAATGCTTAATAATAATAAATTAAAATAAAGTAGTTAGTTTGGGCTGAAACCAAAAGTTGGAGTTTGGGTCATAGACAACCTAGCTTGTGTGTGGGCACTCAAAAAAGTACTTTTATTATGCAAGAACAATGGGAAACAAGGCACTACAATTGCACTAGCTAAGATATTGATTATTGCATTAGCTAAAAAAGAACTTTTTTGACTACAAAGTTTATTATTTTATATTATATAACATAAGATAAGAAATATTGCACTAGCTTAAATAGATTATTGCACTAGCCTTAGAAAGATTATTGTTCTAGCTAAGACAGATTATTGTGCTGGCTAAAAAAGAATTATTGCAATCAATTGGTCATTTTGTCTGCCGCTAGTTTGTCTGCCACCCTTTCGTCTGCAAGAATACAATATAGTTGTTTCAGTGTAGGACCAAGACCGCCACACACCAAGACCGCCACACTTGGGGGAGCTAGGGGGAGGAATTTGGCTCGCCATGTTATTGATGGTGCTGGGGAGGGGTGAGATGGGGACGACAAGGCCGCGAGAGAGGAACCGGTGAGCGGGCCGGATGGGTGAGTGATGAGCCCTCCTCGTTTTTTTTCATTCAATTTGAATTGTAAAAGAACTATCAATCCTAAATAAACAGCTACTTTTAGTAGAAAGCTGTGAAAAAAGCTCTTGACTTAACTGCATTCTTAATTCGCAGTTTCGAATGTGGTCCTTGAGTTGGTTGTCATTGTTATAATTTGTTATAATGTGAGTTTTCATGTGTGATTCGAGCATGTCCGATTGCCAATGCAAATTTGCCAATTCGATCGCAGGCAGGCAGGCCAACATGCACTTGTATTTAGAGGTTACGGGATGGTGAGTCGTGCAGCCATACCATTTTTATTACGTGTACATGTACAGGCTTCCTATAAAAACGACACTCAAGTAGTCCGTGATATGTACAGGTTGTACGAGGCCTGTTAAGCAGCTTTCATGCTCACTTTAAATCACTCAATCACTAACTAACTCACTCACTCTCTCACCCTCTACATGTATCTTCACTCGCTCACTCACTCACTAGCACACTGATCACTCACTCAAAAGTTACTGTGATCGCTCTTAATACAATCAAAATGTATGGCCACGAAAATGCATGCACATCACATGTACATGTAATCATTTACTTTGATTTCGGATGTTCTCCCTGTTCATAAAAAAATAC